>JANRMT010062800.1:6630351-6646289 GCA_026402145.1 Polypterus bichir lapradei
TATATATGTATATCTTACCACAGGCAGGCAGAGTGGTGTAGTGGCTCAGGACTTTAGACCCTGAAGGTGTGGGTCAAATCCTGTTACTGACACTGAGTGACCATGAGTAAGTCATGCCTGCGCTCCAACTGGAAAAACAAAAGAAATAGAACCAGTTAAGTAATATAATAACCAAAAAACTACAAAATAAAAAATAATGTATAATAGGGTAGCAGTCCATGAGAGAAAACCACACAAACTGGGCCATTGTGGAGCTGCCAGATAACCTAACCTGCATGTCTCTGGGGTATTTGGAAGAAAACCAAAGAATATGAAGTAATAAATTGTAAATAATTAATATATTAGCAAATAATAATGTATTAAAAGAAAAAGAAATATGTCTGATGGTGCTAATAAAATAATACGATGAATAATGCTACCCTTTATATAGCTTCATATGACAGCCATGTAGAGACAACAGTTTTTTTCTCAGCACCCACTATTTGGAAACCTCATCACAAAGATAATGTGATTCCAGTTGTCTACATAAGTATTTACTGCTGGGTTTTTAACTCTATATAATATGCTTAAGGCGATCTGTTCTTTTTGAGATCCACTGAATCAATTTTGAAAGTCACAGAGCCAATCCTCTGAGCACTGGGCACAAAGCAGGAGCTAACTGCATTGCTGGATGTGCTACCTAACGGTAATATACCTAACAAGTATGTGTTGAAACCAATGGGGGATAACTGGGGTGCCTGGGGAAAGCCTACAAATGTATAAAATAAGTTGTCCAAACACACAAGGATCAGGCCCGGAATTCAAACCCAGTCTTCTACAGCTGTGAAATTACACTGATAAATCTATGTACTGTATCTTTTAGTAATGCCAATGTAAACATTCAATGAAAGATTTGAAAACAGTTGTAACTCAGCCCATTACATACAGTCATTTGAAAAAGTTTAGGAACCCCTCTCAGCCTGCATAATAATTGACTCTCCTTTCAACAAAAAAGATAACAGTGGTATGTCTTTCATTTCCTAGGAACATCTGAGTACTGAGGTGTTTTCCGAACAAAGATTTTTAGTGAAGCAGTATTTAGTTGTATGAAATTAAACCAAATGTGAAAGACTGGCTGTGCAAAAATGTGGGTCCCCTTGTAATTTTGCTGATTTGAATGCCTGTCACTGCTCAGTGCTGATTATTCGCAACACCAAATTGGTTGGATGAGCTCGTTTAGCCTTGAACTTCATAGACAGGTGTGTCCAATAATGAGAAAAGGTATTTAAGGTGGTCAATTGCAAGTTGTGCTTCCTTCCCTCTGACTCTCCTCTGAAGAGTGACAGACAGCATGGGATCCTCAAAGCAACTGTCAAAAGATCTGAAAACAAAGATTGTTGAATCTCATGGTTATGGGGAAGTCTACAAAAAGCTATCTCAGAGGTTTAAACTGTCAGTTTCAACTGTAAGAAATGGAATCAGGAAATGGAAGGCCACAGGCACAGTTGCTGTTAAACCCAGCAGGTCTGGCAGGCCAAGAAAAATACGGGAGCGGCATATGCAGAGGCAGGATTGTGAGAATGGTTACAGACAACCCACAGATCACCTCCAAAGACCTGCAAGAACATCTCGCTGCAGATGGTGTATCTGTACATCGTTCTACAATTCAGCACAATCTGCACAAAGAACATCTGTATGGCAGGGTAATGAGAAAGAAGCCCTTTCTGCACTCACGCCACAAACAGAGTCGCTTGTTGTATGCAAATGCTCATTTAGACAAACCAGATTCATTTTGGAGCAAAGTGCTTTGGACTGATGAGACAAAAAACTCTTTACATAACGGAAGAAGAACACCACATTCCAAGAAAAACACCTGCTACCTACTGTCAAATTTGGTGGAGGTTCCATCATGCTGTGGGGCTGTGTGGCTAATTCAGGGACTGGGGCCCTTGTTAAAGTCGAGGGTCGGATGAATTCAACCCAATATCAACAAATTCTTCAGGATAATGTTCAAGCATCAGTCACAAAGTTGAAGTTACGCAGGGGTTGGATATTCCAACAAGACAATGACCCAAAACACAGTTTGAAATCTACAAAGGCATTCATGCAGAGGGAGAAGTACAATGTTCTGGAATGGCCGTCACAGTCCCCTAACTTGAATATCATTGAAAATCTATGGGATGATCTGAAGAAGGCTGTCCATGCTCGGCAGCCATCAAATTTAACTGAACTGGAGAGATTTTGCATGGAGAATGGTCAACAATACCTCCATCCAGAATCCAGACCCTCATCAAAGGCTATAGGAGGCATCTAGAGGCTGTTAGATTTGCAAAAGGAGGCTCAACTAAGTATTGATGTCATATCTCTGTTGGGGTGCCCATATTTATGCACCTGTCTAATTTTGTTATAATGCATATCGCATATTTTTGTTAATCCAATAAACAATAACAATAAACTAATGTAATGTCACTGTCTGAAATGCTACTGTTTCCATAAGGCATGTCAGATATTTAAAGGAAGTTGCTACTTTGAAAGCTCAGCCAATGATAAACAAAATTCCAAAGAATTAAAAGGGGTTCCCAAACTTTTTAATATGACTGTATATATTTTAATCTAAAGGTCACATTAGACAGCTTTTCCAGTGTTTGTCAGCTGTAGTCTTCATTTACTGTACATAATCTTTGCAATCTTCACCCAGCATCTAACTCCGATAAAATTAAACAGGTTTGATTTTGTCTTTATTCGCAGGTGTTTGCTTTTGTTCATGACAGTTGACATTTAATGAATGCCCATCTGGATGCATAATGCATATAACAATAAAAATAATGACAATAATAATGATTGCGGGTATTTTGGACCTTGCAAACAGAAGTAAGGGGCTCAGCTATCTGAGGTTTTGTGTTTGGCATACAATGACAGAATAAAAAAAAAGGACTGCGATTGCAGTAAACTATTGACTGTCAGAAAAAGGGGCAAACACAACAATGCTGTAAGGTTGGCACACATTCCCAATATTTGACAAGGACAGAGATTTCAATCTTCAGCACAGTCAGGCGACAAGATCAGCAACTTTTAGTCAGCAAATATGACAAACCCAATGACTAGAATTCACATAATGTGTCATTGGCTTAAAACACCGAAAAGATAACGTACTGTATAAAGTTCAAATTGTCCATAACAGTGTGCACTCCTTCACATGCTCCAAAGACACCAGCAGAACATTACCTTCATTGGTAAAAAAAGACAACATTATAATAAACTATTATGAAACTTATCAGTAAATTTATAACATTTTTCAACAACTGTGCCAAAAAAAAAAAAAATTTATGTCATATGAGGCATAGTTTCAAAATAAGTATTGTGGCACGCGGCTGGGGGTGGTACCCAGCCGGGACGCCCAGGAGGACCGGAGGAGGGCTTGCGCCTCCTCCAGACCACGAGGGGGTGACCGCCCTGGTTGCACTGGGGGCCACGGGTGCAGAGCTTTGAAGCTCAACCCTGTAGGGGCCCGTGGTCACCACCAGGGGGTGCCCCGCTGCCTTCGGAGCCCTGGACCTCAGCATTTCCACCACACCCGGAAGTGCTGGGGGGAAGAGGAACGGGGACACCCAGAGGGCTTCCGGGTGCGCAGCCGACACTTCCGCCACACAGGAGAATGTCCGCGGAGGAGTGTCGGGGAGCAGCTGGAGCCCATCCGGGCTGCTATAAAAGGGGCCGCCTCCCTTCATTTGGGGTCAAGAGTCGGATGGAAGGAGACGGGAGACTGGAGAGAGAGGAGTGGAGGCGGCCGGAAGGAAGGCACTGGGAAGAGAGGCCTGGACTTTGGGAGATCAGTGCTGGAGGCACTGGGTTGTGCACGGACTTCAATTGTAAATATTATAAATAAAATGTGTGTGCTGGGTGACAAATCGTTGTCCGTCTGTCTGTGTCCGGGCCATGTTCCACAGTATATAGAAGGATTTACAAACATCAGAATTACAAACCTTCTAATAAGGAATTGCATGTAGCCAACACAAATAAAAACTAACAGTGTTGTAAGATACAAAAATCGGCTAATAGCTCAACATTTGTTTTATTTCTCTGCTACATCTCAAACTTTAATGCCCCTTCATTTAGGAAAATTAGCATTTAAAGACAGCAAAAGAATAAAAATATTATTATAAAATGAACAGCAGTAAAGGTCAAAATAAAACAGAGTCAGTCAGTCAGTCAGTCATTGTCCAACCCGCTATATCCTAACTACAGGGTCACCGGGGTCTGCTGGAGCCAATCCCAGCCAACACAGGGCGCAAGGCAGGGAATAAACCCCAGGCAGGGCGCCGGCCCAACGCAGTAAAACAGAGTTACACATTATTTTATCAATTTCATTTTATCATTACTACAAAGTGAAAAGTGTTGAAGACCCCCTAATGACAGTGGGTGTTTTATTGTTTTGATTTTACTGTTGCCATCTTCTTGAGCATTACCTTTTCAGCACATTCTGGCCATTAATTATTCCTGATTGACTGTGCGTGTTTTTAACAAATGGCAGTTAACACACTAAACTGATCGTAGCCCACTTGAAAGGTAGCTGAATAGCTTAACAAAAAACATTCACCTTATCTTGAGAAAAAGTAGGCTGTTTTGTTTATAAAGTGATTAACTTACAGTCTGTCATCTGTTATTATCACAATATTTCAGAACGAAATGCTGTTTTTACTTTCTGGTAATCTTCAAATTATGAAGCCAAGTTTTATTTCTCATGTAATTTATAAACAGAATGTCGTATTTGGTAAGTGAATTCGATATGTCCCATGGCAAAAACAGCATTTCTGCTTCACACCTTCAGTCACAGCGCAACACTGAATTTGTATTTGTGTAATGCTGAAAGAAAATATTTTTGTTCTCCATTATTCAGTTATGTGCCAGGAGCGTTCTGAGACCCAGGTATGTGATTTGATAAAACTCACAAAGCCAGCTTCAATCAAGCACTAGACAATACTGTGCTTATTGAAGCCAGCATGCCTCCTAGCTGGATAACAATTTACCTTTCAAATGATATAGATGGGGCGGCATGGTGGTGCAGTGGGTAGCGCTGCTGCCTTGCAGTTAGGAGACCCGGGTTCACTTCCCAGGTCCTCCCTGCGTGGAGTTTGCATGTTCTCCCCATCCCTGCAGGTTAGGTGCATTGGCAATTCTAAATTGTCCCTAGTGTGTGTGTTTGTACGCCCTGCCCAGGGTTTGTTTCCTGCCTTGTGCCCTGGGATTGGCTCCGGCAGACCCCTGTGACGCTGTAGTTAGGTTATAGTGGGTTGGATAATGGATGATATAGATTGGCAGGGCAGTGGCTGGGGTTACTGCCTTTGTCTATGGGACAAATCTGAGCCTGGGTAGCCTTTAAGTGTGACCTCTAAACCTTTGTATTTGCAATTTCATTTTGTTAGTTACGTGTCAGGGGAAGCGTATGAAAAATGTGCATTAGTTGTTCAAGCACTTTATTGTCATTGTATAACACAACGAAATTACTTTTTGTGACAGCCCCAAGGTGCATTTAAAGAAGCATATGTCGTACAATATACAGTGTTAAATGATTAAGTAACCGGAGCAAATTATTATTGCTCAAAGTACAGCAGCATAAATTGTTATTGCACCTGTTAATGAATAGTACATTACATATTCTATATTGTATTACATTAGTATATTGCACATTACCAGTATAGCTTATTGCACATGTTCAATTAAAAATCATCTCAGACTGAGGAGATTCAGAGTTCAGAAAGTTTATGGCAGATGGGAAAAAGCTATTTATTAGTCTGTTTGTGTGTCCACGGATTGACCTAAAGCGTCTTCCTGACGGGAGGAGCTCAAACAAAGAATTTCCAGGATGAGTTTTGTCCGTGAGAATGTTTTTGGCCCTTCTCGCACAGCTTATACAAGAGTTCGAGTGATGGCATTTCAGTCCCAGTAATGGCCTCTGCTGTTTTTACGACCCATTACAGGGCTTCTTTAGCAGCCTTGGTGCAGCTGTTGTACCTGCAGGCCATCATGCAGTTAGTTAAGATGCTGTCTCTAGTGCATCTATAGAAATTAACCAGCAGCTTCTGGGGGAGGTCAGCTCTCCTTAGCTTCCTGAGAAAATCGAGGCGTTGTTGTGCTTTGCCTGTTGTAGCCAAGTTGTTGTCAGCGCAGGACAGATCCTCTGAGATGGTGACTCCTAGAAACTTAAAGCTGGAAACTCTCTCCACAGCATCTGCATTGATTGTTATCAGACTGTGATCGGTCTTTTTAGTGGTCCTAAAGTCCAGAATAACTTCTTTTGTCTTTTTGGTATTTAAGATCAGATTGTTGGTTATATATAAACAATACAGGGTGGTCCAGATCTAATTATGCAGATCCAGATCGTCTGGATGACTTTGATTTATGCAGGGACGATTCCAGTTCGGCGCGAAGACGATTTTTCATGTCGTCAGTTCGCACACTTCTCAATGGTCCGGGATTTTTCAGGTGATTTTCTATGTAATAAACGTAATAAGTTATAGCGTAATGAAAACTGTATAATTAGATCTGGACCACCCTACATGTACTAGAATGCCATTTTACTGTTTACACACTTTAAAACTGAAATAAAGGCATTGGTGGTACGGTCAAGTAAAAGGACTACAAGACTCGGGAATAAATGTTGGGGTATCAACCCCTATCCCCTTTTAATTCAACTAATGAAAATAAAGAAAAGCTGTCCACTAAGGGCATTAACGTAACTGAAAAATCCAAAATGAAAAGAAAAGCCATCAGGCTAGGTATTTTGGCATCTTTGGGTCATCAGATAGGTGCTCCATCTTGTGGTGCGTCCTATTCAAATTGGAACGCCTCCTTCCAGTGGCTGCGGGATTTATAGGCTGGGGACCAGAAGGGGCAGAGCCAATTGTGCGATGGCGGAAATAGAAAAGTGCATACCTCAGATGAGCCGAGAGAGTGGTCCACAGATGGGCATGCGTGACAGTAGGTATGCACCACTCATCAATATGAAACAAGTAAGTGCATAATTCTCATTGCTGGTAACTTAGCCCTGTATGAGTGAGTTTGCTTTCTATTTATGGTTGGTCCCTGTCTTGTACCTGATGTTGCTAAAACGGGCTCCAGACTCTGACAATGCTTAAGCAAACTGAATGTCTCAGAGCCCATAACACAATGAACTTGTGCAACTGAACACATCAAAATATACAAGTGGAAAAGAATTCAAACGTGATAAATCACCGGGACAAGCACACATAAAGGAGTCACAGTTACACACATACGAGATGTTTGACGGCACATTACAGTCAGCCTCAGTTTACTGGGTAAAGACAAGTCACCATTAAAATAAACTAAGGCATTTCCAACTTAAAGTATGAGAGAGAGAAACAGAGAGTGAGAGAGAATGGGTTTTCAGGAGCAGATTGACCATTAATACTGATGGAGTATCCTGGATGGACCTATAGGTGCAATATCAAGAAATCATCAACATTTCCAATAGAGCTCTCATCAATAGGTCTTCATCTTTCATTTTTTAAAGTTTGTGTGTGCTGGCCATTCTCTTAATAGTTTAATATACCGTAACTTTGAAAAACGAAATCCAGAAATATAATCAATTACTCCAGTGTTTCTCAACCTTTAAGTTTTGCGACTCGAGTTTTCATAACAGTTTAAATCGCACCCCTCTAATGTTTTTTTTGAAACCCTAATAACATTTATTCCATTTTTTTTTGCTGCCGATACACCGCTACAAGTTTAAAATTTCCCTACAAATAGCAAAATTACACCACATATGGCAACACTACCCACCTCTTCTTATTTCTCGCGCTTTCACGGAAAGTTTCTATCTTTGCCAAATTTACTAGAGATGCACCTGCTAGTATAAATGTGAACTTCATCTCTCCAAGGCCATATTTCAGTCTGGTTGTTTGACTTAAGTACTCGATAGTGTTCATAGCAAGTTGAACATACATTGTAAAAACCAAACATTTTTAAGCTCACCACCATGGATACATTTTTAATTGGGCGCAAAGGAGCATCTGATAATTGTGAAGCATCAACTGTAGAAGGAAAATTTTTATATTAACATAGAGAATAGAAAATTAACATAAAGAGCCATAAAAAGTAATTAAAAGCTTCTAAAATATTAAGATTAAGCATACATTAGAATGTTAAGCAAATATGATAGGTCAAGCAAATAGTTAACTAAAAATCAGTTATATTGCATTATTTTTTAAGCTTACAGCAAAATATCTAGTCTGGGAAGAACAGAAATTGACACATTGAAACCAGCTTCGGACAAGATAAGAGTTTGAGAACACCTGTGATTCAAGGCTAGGAAGCGATAAAGATGGCTCTGAAAGGCACATAAAAAGACCAGCTGGATTGGTGAATCAGCAGAAAAAGGTCACACTGACATAATGCATGAAGAGAAAATCTTAGTAAATTCAGGCATTAGCAAAAATATTAGGAGAATATATTAGAAATTAACTTTAGTATAGAAATTAAGACAAATCAAGCATGCCAAGCAATGATTAAATGAAAGCACATACTATACTTCTTTTTAATTAAAGCTTAAGCTTCAGGTCACTATTATAAAAAGTTTGGAAGGTTTAAGAAAGAAAATGATGAGAGGAAACCCATATATGGAATTGAAGCCTTGGCCAGTTAGAGAAAATGGGAACAGCATAGAAAAATAGAAATACCACGAGGGGGCCAGTGATAGGAAAGTAAGGAGATGATAAGGGTTCCCATGGGAACTCAAGGTTCGGCCGGACAGGAGTAGAAGGGAGTCAGAGAAGATGGGCAAAAGAGCTCATTCGAGCGAGGTCAGAAAAGATAAGAAATGACATAAGAAAACCCCAAAGATGGTAAGAGGAAGCCATCCACCCAGTCTTAGACCAATCAAAATAAGCCGAACAGACACCAAGAGGAATAATGGACAGTAAAACCAGATGCAGAATGAGCCAATCGAACGAGGTAAAAATGATAAGAAATTGTTATAAAAACTTCAATTGCTGTAATGTTCAGGGCTCAATCTCATTCGGCCGAATTGGGTTGAGTCCGTGTTGTTGATTTCTTGCAATAAAGCCTTAAAACTCTGTCTGTCTATCTCGAGTCCTAATAGCCTTTATTTTTAGGTAAAAAGCCTTCTGATGATGAATTTTTCGCCACGACACAACAAGCGCGGAGAAGAGCATCGTTCCGAAGGTTAAATCAAGAAAATATTCTGAAGAGTATTTAAATCTAACTCTATACTTATTTATCTAGCATCAGAATGTAGTTTAAGTTAATTTGTTTTGGTTTCAATAGATGTATTTTTCATATTTTCGATTGTTGTTTTCTTTTTTTCACATCTTCGCGCCCCCTTTTTTGTTACTTCGCGCCTCCCTAGGGCCCACAGGTTGAGAACCGCCGATTTACTCCCATTGCAGTTTCACGGTCGATGAATGATGGAGTTAGCTCAACCAATTTTAAACATAACAACAATCCAACACAAAAGCTTAGGAAAAGAAATGAAAGCCTTCTATGCAAACAAGAGCAATCAGGTATTAAAAATAATCACAATATTTTCAATATTAATCAAAACGTAAAAAGAACTTAAAAAAGTGTCTGTCGCTGGTTCAGTTGGTGATATTTGAACTCTGCTAAAATTTCTTTTAAAATATTTTTATTGAAAAACACATAGGCAGTGATTGATAGTGTGACATAATAAACATGGATGAAGCCTACGCCTTGGGAAAAAGGGCCCTTAACGAATATTGTATCCACAATCCACTAGGGAACTGCCATAATTATCTGCCACCATTTGAATCTGCCATAAAAAGTAACATAAAGCTGGCTGGGGGATTCAGCTCCTCTGGGTTAAACCACTCTAAATGTGTATATAATAAATGGCTTCTAAACACATATTAAGTAGTAAAAATGATTTTCCCAAACACCCTAATAAAGACGGAAAAGGACATTTATTTAAATCTTGAACGTGAGAATACAATCTCTGTTTGCACAGACCAGTTAGCAAGAATATAAAACTATGACAGTGCCTATGAGCATTCTGACAGATCTGAATAGCTTCATTGCACCCAAACTATTTGCTGAAATGAGCTTTGCGAAGAATTTCCCATGCTCCATTTCCAATCTCCACACTAACCCTTTAGTTTCAATTAAAGGTAATGGCATTTTTCCCCAATCATCCATTTACCTTACTAGGCAGTAAACAATCTGCTTTTTATTTTTTGGTTTTCATTTTTATCTTTTACAGTTTAGATGTAATATCATTAGTGATCGGAAGTAACTGTTTTATATGTAGAAGTGGTGGGCAATCATTGTATGTCAGTCAATATATCATGTTTAATGATATATTTTAGACTGATTATTCGTGCTACTAGTGCATCATTTTTATTGTTGGTTCTTTTTTCTATTATGGAAATTTGAACATGTGCAGATTAAACTAATTTGCGGTAGTAGATCTGAGTAAGAGTGGGAGTGTGTGTAAATGCTGATGTATTTTAGGATGGACTGATGGTGTTGTGTACCTAATGATGCCGTGATACTAGAGTTGGATTAATGGCGATCAGATGGTCAGGTGGATGGATACATTTTATCTAATGATTAAAAAATGTCCCGATGTTTAAATGAAATGTTTTTACCTTTTTTCATTTCTGAATCTTAATACCTTAAGCATAATTATTAGTGTTTACATATCACTAACAAAATGTACAATACAGACCTGTGACTATCAAGGAAGGTGTACATTTGGACACAGACCTGTGCCGACTATGTTATATGAACCTTGGACGAAAAGCTTTAAAGAAATCAGTTTTGCAGCTCAGTGTGTCAGGAGCAGGGAGGAAGTAATGGCACATCTTCTCTGGAGGTGTAGGTGGAAATATGTTCTCTGAGACAAAGAGCGGAGGAACTTAATGATGCTTAATTAGTGAGTAGATGTATCAGTGCTTTTAAAATGCATTTGTTTCCCTCTGTGGTGGTGGGAAATTCTGTTTGGGAAAAAGTTAAAGAGTTCTGAAGAAAAAAAGAATAATTTATATCCTACTAGGCAGGGTTCCAAAATGAGTGTACAGAAGTGTTTATTAAAGTTTGAACAGCTGGTTCATTAAGCCCATTATGATTGTTTGCTTTCCATTTTATTATTTTTAATTTGCTATTAAATTCTCAAATGTCCCTCTATCCACTTTTCCATCTCAGGGTTGAACCAAAGTTTGTCCTGATTGCACTGGGCACAAGGGAAAAATATCCCAGGATACACCAGTGTATCACAGGACACACATATCCATGTGCACACCCCTATTTACTCCCCAAAGGTCAGTCTAGTGCAATATTCAGTTTTTCAAATGTGAAAGTAGACAGCAGAAGCTAGAGAAAGCACAATGTGGAAATGGCATAAACGTATAAAATACACTAAGTATAAAAATCAAGTCTTTCAACCCAGCAGGTAGCAGCAATAACAGCTTAACCATTGTGCTGTCTTACCATGAGAGGTCAAAATAACAAATGTGAAAAAACATTTACAAATCTGCTTAATCCAATTTGGGGTCAAAGTGACAATAATGAATTGAATTGAAGTGACACTGGAGCCCATCCCAGCAGTAAAACAAAAACGTAAAAAAGTAAAACAAGGCAGGAAATAAACTTGGACAGGGCAGGGCCCACTCATGCAATTAACTTAAAGCTATATGTGCACAGTAAAATATACATACATACACACACGCACACACATATATATATACCATGGATTTCTGTAAAGCAAGCCACCTGAAAGAGCCATGTAAAGAGCAGAGAATCTATCCATTGTGGTGCTCACCACTGATGCTACATTATATAGGGTCCTTCCAAGAATGAATTTGCTTATGTAAGTAGAAAGCAACTCCACTCAATTAATGTCCCACTCTATAGTCCACAGAAAGTCTGTCGCCTTACGCAAGCGTGCATTGTGCTGCATAATGTGGCACACAGTCATGGCTTGCCTGTACTTGAACGGATGCACTATGATGAACCTAACCCTGACCCACCAAATGAGCAGTGGACAGAGTTATAACTTCAATTGAATGTAATTAGCAGAATGTAAAACACTGTAATCACATGCAGTATTTATATTTTAACCAATTCATTTAATTTGTGGTCAATATCACATAGTGTAGCCCTTATATTCCTTAGTTAATTGGCCACATCTCTTACAGCATCCATTATTGCATTTTGTGATTCCAGAACAGTTTGTCAGCACACAGCCAGATCACCTCCCAGCGGTTTCCGAGGCAGAGGTGTGTGTGCAGCCCTCGCCCGAAGACCTGCTGGGCACAGCAGCACCATCACCACCTGGAGTCGCATCCTTGGCACAGTGGTCAGCTTTTGTAATATTGTCTGTAGTACTCGGGTGTTGTACCGTGTTAGCCATTATGAATGTAGAGAAAAGCCAAGTAAAATGACACCTTTTATTGGCTAACTAAAAAGATTACAATATGCAAGCTTTTGAGGCAACTCAGGCTCCTTCTTCAGGCAAGATCTTTGGGGCCTGAGTTGCCTCGAAAGCTTGCATATTGTAATCTTTTTAGTTAGCCAATAAAAGGTAATATTGTCTAAAACAGAATAAACAGATGGTGGGCTGCGACTCACCTCTTCACATCGATTTTGATATCTAACCACTTCTTTTTTGTTCCTGGCACTGTGCAACTGTCTGAACTTGAAACTTTTGAGTGCTTCCACCACACTGTATCACTCCATCAATTTCCTTTTGTTGCTTATACCACTGCTTAGGCCAACAAATACTACGTTTTTTCCTTGCTTCTTCTTCGCATTGGCTGAAATTTGTTACACATACTTTTGCTATTGTCTTTTAACAAAATTCTGAATGTAAGGGGCTATTTATATTGATTTGCATATTCAAGTATGTGAAATTCTGGGAGGAGTCGGGGTGGGGCTATAGGCGCATGCATGATCGTTAAAATTCATGTTGATTGGAATTTGCACAAGGAAAGTGCGTGGAACATGGTGTATGCCATTTTATACATCAGAATTTTTTTGTGCATACGCACATTTCCAGTTTTGTCCGTACACCATGTTTTACTGTGAATTCTACACACGGCGTTATACATGAGGTCCTGATCTTTTACATACAAGTGATTAACATGATAGCTATGATCATTAATATTATAATTTTTTCTTTTTAATATGTTATTATTTAATCTCCATGAGCATTAGTAAAATTTAATTTGACCAATATACAGATCATAAGAAATCTTAAAGACATTGATTTCCTGGTTCTGCAGTGTTACTTTTGTAAGCATGAACGTTTCTGACTTCACTTTTGATCATGGCTCAGCAGACCCATGTATTAATCACTCTTTGTAATTTCTATTTTTTATTTCTGTAAGATATTTTAGAGCTTTTTGAAGATTAAAACAATATCGTAAAGTACAAAAAAACACTTCAAGACACAACACACTGTACTTTAAAAGCTGGAGTCTTGGTCACATTGAAATTTCAATTGTTGTGCAGGCCAAGCATGATATACCAGTTGTGTAATTAGAGTGTCACACAAATTCCTAATTGCTGCTTTCATTGGTCACAATGTATGTCAGTGCCCTTTAATTTTAATGGTACAATTGTTTTTTTGAATGTGATCTGTAACTACCGGATCCATTAAATTTACTATTGTATTTTCATTACATTATCACCACAATTACTTAGCTGATGACCTTGTAAAAGGAGGCTCACAAATCACATCACGATCAGGTTTAACAGCTGAGACGCTGTTATTACTAGTGACTTCTTCGGTGGAACACAGGGAGTCAGTAGTGAGAACTGAACTGGAAACACCGATGATTACAGTTCACAACATTAGCCCTGTCACTGCAACCCGGCATGGAAAAGTACAAAACAGGATCTGGCTCTGGTTACAGCATAGCCCTCATCCATGCAAAACAAAAATTAGCATTTCCATATAGCCTGCCATTTCAGGAGTGCAGATATACATGTCGGCACAAGAGGAGCATACAGAAGCCTCATCAGCAGCAACATGCTGCTCTAACGTGGACTTCCATGTAGTTCTGATAAGTCAATAAACATTCTGCTTTGTAAAAAAAGAAAGAAAGAAAGTAAAAAGTCACCTTGTTGGGCCTGAATCCCCAATTTCTTAGAATCAGCATGACTCTGAGCTGACCACTCCTGATACAATACAAATTAAAATTCAGCAGCTAAACAAGTAAGTCTTTTCCTTGCTGCCACTGTATTATCCCGCTGGGCCTCTAGTTGCTGGTGTCCCCTGCCTGTTGTGACAGCTGAACACCAAAGCAAGACTGCACGTAGAGAAGCACATCTTCTTCTGGCTGATCACAGCCAGCATCTCCCTAGCAAACTGTGACACCATGCGGGGCTTATATATTGGACATATTCTACTTGCTCCTACTTGGTCAAAGCTACAGGAGAATCTAATGAGCTACATTGTGTGTACGAGAACACTGGAATAGAGCTGTTTTGCAAATTTTGATAGAATGTACACAGCTATATCCTGATTTGCCCTGCTGTTTACAATTCGGACCTCATGGGATGACAGAAAGTTTTCGACTGCTTCATACAGCAAAATTATTTGAAGTACCCAGAGAACAGACATAAATCTGAAGGACGGTTACAAATGTAGTAGGCTCAGAATTCTGGCAGGCAAAACACACATTCACAAAGTGTTTGAGCTGACAACAAGAGTACGATGTGAAAACCTCATTAATCAAAACTGCTTAGCATATTCTATTGGTGAGCACAAGCACTGGAATACAGCCTTTTGTTAACTGCTTTGATTTCTAGCCGCACTACAATATTAGGCATATTTGGACCTTATTATAAAGTTTGATGTTCTTTATGTACACTGGGATTATGAGATACAACCAAAGTTTAATCTTTCATAAAAAGAAACAAGCTATGTCTTCTTAGTGCTCATGAATGCTTTGAGCCTTTGATTCTTTACAGTTCAGACAAGTTAAAATAGTATGTCATTACAAACACACAAGGATAATCAGGTAAGAATTTCACAACATAGGTTTCATTTTAAATTCAAATTGTGTCTTAACAGGATACATTTCCATCTATCACAATTACTTAAAAAGAATGGAACAAACAAAAGATAGACCAGTAATCATCCACAGCCATTCATGATAAAAGAATGTGTGCCTGGAATTTCCCATTTTTAATGCCCTGCAAAGAGAGTAATAATAAATGAAAAATGGCCTTATCAGTTAAAAAATGTGTCTTTTAGTTCAAAAGTCAGGCTAAACGAAATTAAATTTCTTTAGACTAGGATTAAGATTAAAATTATGATGTCGGTTCTGGATTTTGATCTACTTTGCTTCGTGGAAGTGAAACATCTCGCCTGTTTTATAAAATGTTTATGACTACTTTTTTGCCCAACGTTGTAGTCTATCCTTGTGAAATTGCACCCATACAAAATAGCTTTCTCCAATTTGTTGAAGTATTATTAACCATTGGGAGATTACATGCATAAAATGGCTATTTTTATAATTATAATTTTTATAATTACAGCCCAGGCTGATGAAGTTCATTACTTGTTTAGGTCATTAAGTGAGTCAGTAGTGGGATCTGAACTGTGGCCTTGTGGTTCAAATTGCAATAGTTCACACTGCCAGCAAGCATGACTGTTTGAATGAGGATGATGGTTACCAGTGATCTTACTTCTTTTCTATCCAGTCATTTCATAGATAATGAATGAAGAAAGCTCGCTTTCTGTGAGCCTATTGCCCGACAGCGATCTCCCGCATAAATATGGATTTAATTCTGTTTTCATCTCCAGGGGCATTAGATTTGCAGATGATGTGATTTTAAAGTTCATCTACAACCATTTTATCTGTATGTGATGTTCTTTGTAGGTATAAATGTTACACAGACAGACAGACAGGCATAGATAGATAGATAGATAGATAGATAGATAGATAGATAGATAGATA
>JANRMT010062800.1:6666097-6678116 GCA_026402145.1 Polypterus bichir lapradei
GATAGATAGATAGATAGATAGATAGATAGATAGATAGATAGATAGAACTTTATTTGTCCCCAGGGAAAATATGGCCACACAGTATTATAGATGGCAGGCACTCTTCATGCTCTCGGGGTCATATCCCAGTGACCGTTTATTTCAACGTTGCACACTCTCTTTGTATCTATATGGCTTTCTGCAAGTGCTCTGGCCTCCTGTCCCTTCCAAAGATGAGTGGGCCTAGTGACACTAAACTGGCCCTATGTGGAAGAATATAGCTGTATGTTCTCTAATGTAATGGTCCCTGGATGATGCTGGCCTTATTCCCAAGGCTGCTAAGATTGTCCCTGGACACTCTACATTTCTAAAAATGAACAATTGAAGTAATAACTTATAATCAATATCTGCCCTGTAAGGTGACCTGATTTCATTTTACCAACTTTTATCAAAATCAGCTTAGAACATTTTTAGGTTTCCTTAGAATTGGAGATGAGAATAGATACTGTATCTCAATTCTCCATGGCAATAGAAATTTGTGGGAAGTAAAACAATCATTGATAAATAACATATTAGCCGTTCAGCTGAACTTGTTTGGAGGTTGGACCCTAATACCTAAATAGCCCCCTTCATGCTCTGCCCACATTCAGACGTGTTCTGACCTTGGCTCCATGAAAACCATAACATATCCCGATATGAATGGATGCTGCAATAAGCATGATGACAATTTTTCATTTGCATTATGAATTCATTCCTTAGTGTAGTCAGTAAATCCAAAACACACCGAAGATACCATTAATAAATGAAACAGACTTCTTAATAATGCTATATTTCCTTTCAGAAAGAGAGCCAATCTAATAAGTACAGCAGAATCAAACAAACTGCATTTTCATTAGCCATAGGTCGGGCATAACGTCATCTTTGTTTTAATGTTATAAATTGTCTTGTGCCATTAAAACCAATTAAGATAAGACTAATAGCACTGTAAAGGGAAAAAACAATGTTCTTTATTTATAATGTGACCTTGGCATAAAACTACATCAGCAGTTTTGTTAATAGGAATGTAATTGTTTAATCTGGCAAATTTCAAGCAGAAGAAGTGAGCACTTTCTGAAAATGTCAGAGTTGAATGAGTATTGGCAACACTTCAAAGAACTGCAAAAAATGGCTGTTACTGTTTATTTGGCAGGTTCTTTTAACTGAGAGAACTTACAAAGTTCTTACAAAGATTCTGTAAAGACATCCTGTGGACAAATGACAAGCAAGTCGTAAGAAGAGTTGACGTGCCCTGGGCTGCCCTGTTTAAAGAAGTTGGCTGTTTGCTGGAACCCAAGAATCGCTGGCACTATCGCGTCTAATGGCTGGCTGGTCCTGGTTGGACTCTTTTGAGTCTGATGGACCAGCAGAGGTGTGCATAGTGAGGGCCTTTCATGATGTTATGTGTTCTCTTTTTGTCGGAGGTGTTTCTGGCAGGAGATGGATACAAAGGATACGTAAACTGCTGTGTAACCTCCATCTCCTTCTTGGACACAGGAACTATAGACTTTGCTTGATTATGCGACAATACATTATAGCTGCTTCCATGTAGTTTTATCAACTTGAGCTCAGATTATGTAACAAAGTGGTCGGGATCAAAACTTCAGCTTCACTGCTTAATGTCCTGTGTCCGTCTCTACAATAAATAACATTTCTACACCGACACAAATATGTAAGCACGTATGTACGGTATATGGAAAGTGGGTGCTAGATATACACAGCAGGTAGTTACATAGTGGTTAGTGTTAGCTTGCAGATTTAGAGTTTAATTCCGGTTTTAGGATTGTGTAGATTTTCCTGCTTCTCACCTGTCCATGTGTGTTTTTATGCCATGTTAGTTAGGTTACATGGTGACTCAGAATTGGACTGGTACGAGTGAGCCTACTTAAGTGTGCCTTGCAAACTAGAACTAGAAATTGATGAATCGCCAAACCCATCGAGGACAGGTTCCTATTTTGCACTTAGATTTCAATGACCTTGTAATGGGTTCAAAAGTGAATGGTGTGACACGGATAAGTAAGTGTATGCAGTACATAACACAAATCCACAGACATGCACAGTCTCACCACATTTTCTTTCAACATTGCAAACAACAACATTTATTTCTATAGCACATTTTCATACAAACAATGTCGCTCAAAGTGCTTTACATGATGAAGAAAGAGAAAAAAAGACAAAGTAAGAATTAAAATAAGAGAACACTAATTAACATAGAATAAAAGTAAGATGCGATGGCCAGGGAGGACAGAAAAAACAAAAAAAAACTCCAGACGGTTGGAGAAAAAAAAAACAAAATCTGCAGGGGTTCCAAGGCCACGAGAACACCCAGCTCTCTCTCTAGGCATTCTACCTGACATAAATGACCTCACAATCAGTCCTCATGGTATTCAGGGTGCTCATGGAAGAACTTGATGATGACGGTCATGTGAACGTCTGGCCTTTAAACCATTAATCTAGGGACATCACGGTGCTTTGATCAGGTGGTGGTGGCACAGATCGCCACCACAGAAAACCTGAAAAACAACAGAAGAGAGAGTAGGGGTTAGTACGGATTTTAGAGCCACCATGAATAATAATGATAATTAATTGAATATACAGAGCATCAGGATTAAACTAAAATGAAGCTATGAGAAAGCCCTGTTAAAGTAATGTGTTTTCAGCAGTTTTTTAAAGAGCGCCACTGTGTTAGCCTGGCAAACATGTGCAGGTTATGCCAATTAGTGACTCTGAGTTGAATGCCTGTCACTGAATATGGGCGTGTGGGTGAAATCCTGAAAAGAAAATGAAGGAACTAACTCAAAATACCTGTCACTCGGTGACAAAGCAGCAATTCAGACAAATACAGGGGGTGACCTGCCCTATGGCATTTATAACTGCAGTTCATGTTGTACACCTAGTGCTGCCGGAATTAATTCCAGCTCCCGATAACCCTAACATAGTTTTAAAATGAATGGATGGAGGGCCATTTTCAGCAGCGGATTGATTACTTTCTCTTTCCTTGCAGCAGTATCATCTGATTAGCTAACAAGTTATAACTTATTTAATTATGGAACTGTCAATACAGATATCCGTTATGTAAGAGTGCACTTTACATCTCTGAACAGAAAGTCAGTTTATTTTTTCCTTATTTTTAGTACACAAACTTTGTTTTTAATTGGCCTCACTTCACAGGTGATAATTGGTGTGTGGGTTGTATCAGAAGGGAACGTTTACAATCATTCTTCTCTTAATAGATAAAAACACCGTTTATGATTATGCCACCATTTCTTGTTGATAGAAATCAGAATGATAATGCAGATGAGGAAAAAAAGACTAAACTGCTAATATTTTCCAAGAGAAAGAAAAATTATATATATATTTTTTTTTTAAATTGTTGTTAGGATTAGTTAGTTAGTATCACTATTGTTCCAAATGTGTTAGTTGTGTTTATTTTATTTAGCTTTCAAAAAAAACCTCCAATGTTTGTACATGAAAACCATAAATAAATAGCTATTATATGACTCCAAGTGCGCTGCTTTTTTTGATATTGAAAGTTCAACAGAGCTCACCCACAGAGGACATCGATGATTCAATTTCTTGAGGTGTAAGGTTCAAATTGGACATTTTACTGACCACACAACAAATTAATTGCCTTTTAAATGTTATTTTAGGCATAGCACTGGGGTGTGGGGGGGAAGGGGTGTGTGATAGATAAGGCAGAGGGCGTCCCAAAGGTGCCAACCAGGAAAACCCCTTTTAATTTAAAAAAGAAAAGCAAAAAATGAACTTAACAGTTGAACATTGACACTATTAAAACAATTCAGGCGATGAACTCTTATCACCCTCTAATGGTGTACATTGGTTACTATGGGTCTGGAGTCATTCCTGATAGTCTGGCTCTCTGGTCAAAATGAGACTCCACCTTCCAGGGATGTCTTCCTTTTATATACTGGAGGGGGCGGGGCTTCTCTGGCTCTGTTGCCCTTAAATGGCAGTTTCTCAGCACTAGGAAAAAGGAGACAAGATTGTTAGCAACTGCGTACCCTCTCATCCCGGGATGGTACCACATACCTTAGGTGAGCTACTCTCTGGACTGCATGAGAGACAAATATTCAGATTTTTTTTTTCTTGTTCACTGCAATATTATTTTTCTAAAACATATTGATTCCCATACTATATATATGAAAGTTTATAACAAATGAATTGCCTCTTAAATGTTATTTTAGGCATATCACTTGGGGTGGGATGGGATGGGGGGTGTGAATGGTAAGGCAGAGGGTGTCCCAAAGGAGTTGGTGTGCCAACCGGGACAAAAATGAACTTAACAGTTGAACATTGACAGAATCAAAACAATTCAGGTGATGAACTCTTATCACCCTCTAATGGTGTACATTACAATATTATTTTTCTAAAAACATATTGATTCCCATACTATATATATATACCTGTATATATATATATATACAGTTTATAACAAATGACAAATAACAAATATATGTATACACAGTGTTGTCAAACCTGTTTAATTCAATTCAGGGTTGTGAGAGGCCACTGATTGTCCCAGCACCACTAGGTACCAACTAGCACTGGATTGGGCACCAGTGTATATACCGGGCAAAGGGACTGTTTAGAATTTCAAATCAGCCGATCCTGCAGTGCATTGGAGATGTGGGAGGAAAACCTTCACAGATACAGAGAGAACATAGCATAGGATTTGGATGCTGGAACTGTACCGCCCCCTCTTATAACTGTCTGTCTCACATGTAGTTTACTGGAAGTACCCGGTGACCTACCATTTCACTCATTTGGGACAGAATACACTTAAACAAATTATTATTATTATTATTATTATTAGAACAATAATAATAATTATAGTGTAAGTGCAGGTGAAACAGATAATAGAATGATGTTATAAATAAAGTAGTATGGGAAGTATGGGGGGACCCAAGTTCCTGGAATTGGTCAATAGCACAGGATTAGGGTTTATTTCTTGAATATGCCATCAGGTATCATATGCCTACCTATCATGTGGTTAATCAGATCACTGAGTGGCATTGTGCTAAGGTGACTGTGTATTTTTGGCATTTATTTACAATAGTGAAGGTGATTTTAGTGATTTTTGTTTTTTCTCCAAGTCACGATGGCCAGCTTTCAAGAGACAATGATGATTGCATTTTTTTTTGACATTGAAAGACTTGTTTGGAAAGAGTTTGTTCCCTGTGGACAGACTGTTAATCGGTGACATTACATTGAATAGCCGAGGCATCTACAGGAAAGAATTTAGGAATACACTTCCAAAGCAGTGGTGCCCCCAAAACTGGATTTTGCACCATGACAGTGCACCTGCACACACCATGTTGTTAGTCAAAGATCTGGACCAAAAACAATATGGTTGTTGCTTCACACCAAGACCCCCTAGCCCATATTCTCTAGATTTTGCTCCCTGTGACTTCTTATTGTTAACAAAATTAAAACTGAGACTGAATGGAAAAAGACTTGCTACCATGGAGGAATTCCACCAAAAACAGAGGAGGCTGTAGACCTGGAAACAAAAGACAAGTACAGGAAATATTAAGAGAGATGGGAGAAGTGGATTTCATATCAAGGAGAGTATTTTAAAAGTGACTAAAAGGGAATGGCTGTAAATTTTATATATAAAATATTTTATTTTATATATATATATATTTTTTAACAATTCCAGGAATTTTTGGGCCCCCCATCATACGGTGGCTTAAAAGTTGTTGAAACTGTTACCCTTTCATCCTAGAAATGACGATGTGATACGCTAATTACATTTTTTTTCATTATAAATAACACCAGAAGGCAACTGACAAAGGGAAAACAAAACTCCAGGGAGACAAAACCAGGAAAACATAAGCCTCAGGGTCCCACAGTCCGTAGTATACAAGTTCCTCCATTGCATTCTACATTTAAGTTATCCATATCAGTGATTAGTCATTGACATTGATGATTTTAAAGTTGCTGTGCATGCGCTCTCCTTCAAGCCATCTGACACATTCCATAAAATTGTTGAGAAAGTTTAAAAATGGTACTGAGGCACACAAGGCTACAGCTGGTCCTTACGACGGGAGATAGGAAAGACAAGCAGTTAATAACCAATGATAATGGTAACCTTCGACAGTTTTAGTTCACATCTGAATGGCTAATATTTGCACAGTATGAACAGTCTACTCAGCCATACTAAGCAAACTGTAAACTAAAATAATTTCAGTATTAATCATTTAAAACAACTGACTGTGGCTAAAGACTGGTTGTTGTAGGTTAACACAAACGTAATGCAAGGCGGGATGCTGGGGTCGTGTTTGTAAATGACAATGGTAACATGGAGAATCTTGGAAAGAGCTTCACCACCATAAACTCCAGATGTTGCCATGTATTGATAGTACTCCTGAATTGTTGTGATAACTCAACTTGTGTTGGAAAGAACAACAGGAAGAACGTCTCCAAATCTGTCCCAATGTGATGCAACAAAATCTACTGCATTATGTCGTAGTGAGAGTGCATTGCCTTTGTCAACCGTTTGTGTCAAGAAATAACCCACTGATAGGAACAGGCAGTTGCCGTATCCCGGAATACAGATGACGTTGTACAAAAACCTGTCGACAGAGAAGATACTGTCGTTCATTTTATAACAAAGGCTTAGGAAACAACTGTCACTAAAAATGAGAGCTGGTCTCGGTACGACAGGCTGGTGTAAGAAATGCAGGTGAGATGAAGTCCAAACGACTGTAGACACGATCAGATGTCTGGCCACGGGAGGTGCCGCTATTAACTCCACGGTGGTACAACTTTGTTTGTAAACTCCCCTTTCCAATATCAAGGTAAGGATTAATCTCGAACACAATCTGAACTCTGAAAGTACTTTAATTCCTGTTGCTGTGGTCTGTAAACAAAATTAAATACATACACTAAGTTACAATGTTACGTACAAGTACACATTTTAAATACTCTGAACGTGTAAGATTAACAAACATTTGAACCTCTTTATATAAAATTATCTATGATAAACTTACTTTTCCGCAAGGACGCACAGCATTAATGGCTCAAGTGATAGGAGAAAAGGACAAACTATTCTCACAACGTGCAGCAAGTAAACAAAGAAACAAAAGACGTGCGAAGCCTGAACTTTCACCCGGAAATATGTAGGAAAAGTTTTACAAGTGTTTCTAATATACTGCCATTAGAGGTCGCAATTCAACCTGACAAAGGACTTTCTGACAGTCACAGTATAACGAAAATAGCAAGGAGCGAAACCAATAGCAAGGAGCAAAACCAATAGCAAGGAGCAAAACCAATGCCAATGATCGAGAGAGTACCTTCCTGTAGCAGGCTACAGAAAATACTCCCAGGCGCACATATGGCCGAAGTGAAAGGTCACGCTAGATATAGGGCGGTGACGTGACACCAATGGGGTCATGAGAGAGGAGCGGAGAATGCGGTAGTCTGAAGGAGGAATAGGAATCGAGAAAAGCGGCGTGGGGGTGTATGGGAGGCCACAGGCAGTGTGGGGAAGGGTTTGGAAGAGGAGGAATAGGAATCGAGAAATGCTGTGTGGGCTGCGTGTGGGGTGGACCGGTTTTGAAGAGGAACCAGGACGAACCAGAAGAGAAATACTGTATATATAAGAGATAGGAAAATCCAAAGCTAAAAAATGCTTTTATGGAATTTTGTTATGAATTTTAGACATTGTTTGCTTGACACATTTTTATTTGTAAAAAGTCTGATACATAAAAACAAAATACAGCCTCTCCAGTTGTGCTTCACTCTAAGTGATTTTGACGAGAGAGAACAGTTCGGAGCATATACTGTAGAAACAGACATTCAGAAACATATGAAGGCATAAGACAGTTGCAGGCTTTGAATTCAATTTTAAAAATCAATTGTTAAAAAAACTGGAAGCCAAAGAAGTGTGGACAATGCTGGTTTTAATTTGCTCAGATGCTTGTGCTTTGTCAGAACTCTTGCTGCTGCATTTTCAAAAGTCACCTAAAATGTTGCAATATTCTTAAATGGGAAATGGCTGTCTTTGTAACCTGAACAATGTGGGATTTAAAGTTTAGTTCAGAATCATTGATGCTCCCCAAATTCTTAATCAAAAAGCTAGATGGTCAAGTTTCTAATCAGATCCCTGTTTTTCACTGTAGCTTATTAACAGGATTTCTATTTCCCAATGTTCATTTTAAGTAGATTTCTGCTGTCCCGCTGTGTGATGCTGTACAGTCATGGGGTTCAGGGTATCAGCATTATGCAGTGTAACTAACATGTATGATCGTGTGGCATCAACATATCAATGAATGTTCACTTTATGTTTTTTTTGATAATTTTACTAAAGGGGAACATGTGTAACAGGCATAGTAATGGATGAAGAACTGATTCTTGTGTCACATCCTACTCTATATTTTATATTTCTAATGGACAGTTATCTGAACTTATAAAAAATATTTCTCCCATTTACTGTATATATGACTAAAAGCAGCTTAAAGCAGCACAGGGTGTTCTAGACAATGAATACAAATAAATTGATCTGTGGTCTCAAAAAACACACTTAGATCTAGAAGAATAACTCCAGGCCGTTATTTATGCTAGCATTTACTAATTTAACTAAATTAGTGTCATTTAATGTGCATACAGTATGTGCGGCCTCTACTGTATATGTATCGGTTAAAATTGCTCAGATGATTGAAAGAGAGGATGTTCAAGGTTAGTCAAGGCACCTGAGTCCTGCAGAAATGTCATAGACAAAATCCCAAGAGCCTTCACTTTACAGATAGAGTGCAAGCTATTCCTGGGTCAATCTGTGAAGGATAAAAACGCTCAGGAAGGTTTGATGGAATTTTTTTTAGAAATGTATTTGCAAAGCAAATCACAAAAAGAAAGCTTAGAAAGGATATATTTTTATAGCAGCGAGAGCTGCCTTATTCCTTACTTTAGGGAATCAACTCAAAATATCTTTCACTCAAAGGCAAAGGGGCCACTCAGACATATGCCAGGGTGACCAGCCTTACTGTATTTACAAGTGGGGGCCAAAGTGCATAAAATAATAGGAAATAATATAAAGTGCATAAAATAATAGGATCTCGCTGAGTCTGAAAGTACCATTTTTAGAATTATGTCCGTGTGTCTGTCTGTGCGTGTGTGTGTGTGTGTAAACACGATAACGAGTGCACTTTCATTTTGGTCAAGCAAATTTTGCACCCAAGTAGTTGGTACAAAACATAGATTTCTATTAACTGTTGGGCTATTTCCGTTAACTGGAAGTGGTACTTTACCTTTTATTCATGCGGCTGCAGAGTCTGATTTATTCAACTTTACTTTTATAATAACTGTTCAATATATTATTAATTTGATGTGATTTGTTGTTAATGTACATAATATAAAAATATAATCATTGTTTTGCGCTTTACTCCTCAAATATTCATCCCCATATCTGAGTATACGAGAAAGTCTAGGGGAGACCACTCCCGATTTTTATTTCTAAATACCATGCACTCAAAAACAGTCCACAATATTCTGAAAGAAAGTTTTAATATCCTCCATTTCTAATCATTATTGAGAGGAAATGATGCATGCAGTAGAAGAAGAAAATGACAAGAAAGTCTAAGTTCAAATGTACAAATACAACAGAAACCTTTGTGTGCTCTCAGCTGTTTTCAGTATGCATCGGGTATACCAGAGAGTTAGCAATTTGGTGGTTTAAAGGGTCCAGCTGTACTTAGCAATTATACATTTGATCTTATTTGGGCGTACTGTACAGATGGATAATAGAACTTGATGCTAAAAAAGAAGGATTTTGATGCCCATATGCCTGGCAAAGAATGCCTGATTGCTTACAAATAAGAAATATTCTTTATCACTAACAATACAGTAAGTATGCCAGTAGTAGAATATTTCACCAAATTCAGTCTTTGCTCGGACTGAAAGATGCTGCAAACACACTGTAAAATTCAGAGTTCCTACTGGCTTTTTTTGTCATGATCAATGTCACGCTGCATGAGTAAGTGTTAAGAAATATTTTGGACAAACTATGATATTATGGTGAAATAAATCAATTTTTACCTTGTTGGTCCAGTGCACGCTGTTCTAGTACCTTCTGGCTCTGCTGTTTCTCACACTCTTTGTTATATTCTGATTGGACTAATGTAATAATATGGCCACAAGGGAGTGTAAACAGAGGCAGCCACGCCTCCTAGTGATGTGTGGCATCATAATGAGCGAAGTTCAAAATGTCAGACTGCTGTTGGTTAGATATTTTTATGGATAACAGTCCATACGTAATACCTTTGTATATCATCTAAATCAGAATTACAGGGCCTGGCAGCATCAGGTGCAAGGCAGAAACCTACTGTGGTTATAGAACTACATTTAATGTAGGAGACATTCATATGTATATCTGCATTTACTCTAACTGGGTCAATTTAGAGTAGGCCATTAATCTAACACATTTGTCTTTGGAAGGAAAAGAACATCAGGAGGCAAAATTCATACATAGACAGGGAGAATTTTCATCTTCATAAAGACAGTGATGGGTAGTCAGCAAATTGTCTTGCAATAGTGTTTACAACAGAAAAGCAATACAAGACTCATCCATCTATTGTAAATGAATAGAACAGAAGCAAGAAAAAAATTTGAGACACCACAGGTTGCATCATTTCATTTCTTGTGGTGAATATGCAAGTAAATTGCAAGAAAATCAATATATTGATAGTGTTATATCCATAATCTTCCCTGTAATTTCAGTTGGTCCTAAACCCAGATGTTTCCTTGTGTGACTGGACACGACACCAAGAAAGATTATGATCAATAAAAGTACAACAATGTAACGGAAAATGTTGCTTTTATAAAATGGATGAATTAATGCATAATAAAAATTTTAAAATAATCCAAATACAGTACAATACGATGAAAGTACAACTGCTATTTTATGGAGGTGATGACGGTTTTTCAAGATAGCTGTGAGATTTAATTTTATATGGCTTCTTTCAAAGTAAGAATTATCACATGCTGTACTATAATGATAGGTATTTGTCATAACAGTACAGTATCTTCAAAGACTATGAGGCATGACATGATGTTGTTGAAAGCAGTGAGACCCAGTAGATCCTTTAGTCTATCTATCTATTATATAGTGCATTTCATATCTATCTATCTATCTATCTATCTATCTATCTATCTATCTATCTATCTATCTATCTATGTGTTATATAGTGCCTTTCACATCTATCTATCTATCTATCTATTATATAGTGCCTTTCATATCTATCTATCTATCTATCTATCTATCTATCTATCTATCTATCTATCTATTATATAGTGCCTTTCATATCTATCTATCTATCTATCTATGTGTTATATAGTGCCTTTCACATCTATCTATCTATCTATCTATCTATCTATCTATCTATCTATCTATCCGACGCTCTGCTGCTCTTCAAAGTTTTAATTAAAAGTCGACTGAAACTTGAATTCATGTACCATAAATTAACAAACAATTTAGAAAAGTTCAGCGACATGTGGGGGACACGACAGGTACTGTGTGCTGTGGAGGGGGGCGAACTGGTGCTCAACTGGGAATGAAAAGTAGTGGTGGGCATCAACAATATGTTCTAATTAATGTGCGGAGTAGGAGGAGTGTAAAGGGGGATCAGTGGTGGTCTTTGTATTATAACAAATTGTTAACTTTTTGATTATATTATTTATGTGCGGAGTAGGAGGAGTGTGAAGGGGGAGTAGTGGTAGTTGTCTGATATATACCTTTTTGTTTATCTTGAATATTGGGACTGTTTGTCTTATGACTGTGTATATTGTTAATGTTCATAATAAAGGTCATTTTAAAAATAAATATCTATCTTATATAGTGCCTTTCTATCTATCTATCTATCTATCTATCTATCTATCTATCTATCTATCTTATATAGTGCCTTTCTATCTATCTATCTATCTATCTTATATAGTACCTTTCTATCTATCTATCTATCTATCTATCTATCTATCTATCTATCTATCT
>JANRMT010062800.1:6705049-6717392 GCA_026402145.1 Polypterus bichir lapradei
GTGTGCACTTGGGAGACAACTTAAGATCTCTGGTGATGGTAGTTATGCCCTCAAACCAGGGGTTGGCATTGTTTGTTGATGTGTTCTCTCTTCCTCCCTTTGCAGAATGGAAGACTAATAGCCATTCCATCCCTGACATCACGTCCCTTGTCCTCCCACCTGGACTCACCCTTCCTGCTTGGAGGCCATAAGACCAGTAGTTCGGCCATCTTTCAATTAATTCTGCTTTCAAATCACGTTCAGAAAGACTTTCTGGAACTTTGCCCTGTGGAAAAATGCTGTTCTTATATCTGATTGTGTTAGTGCCTGGCAGACTGGAGAAGTTCAAAGAGGTTGTAGCCTGGATTTGATGATTTTCCCTGCCTGCTTCATGACTCCTCAATAGTACAGGTCTTGTAAGATGGGAAGATCTATCTATCTATCTATCTATCTATCTATCTATCTATCTATCTATCTATCTATCTATCTATCTATCTATCTATCTATCTATCTATCTATCTATCTATCTATCTATCATATAATGCCTTTCCTATCTATCTATCTATCTATCTATCTATCTATCTATCTATCTATCTATCTATCTATCTATCTATCTATCAGTGGCTTTTGTGGTAGACTGAACTCCCTAAGCTTTTGTAGGAACTACATCAGCTGTTGATGGAATCCATGTTGGTCTTCCATGTCAATTCCTGGGTTATTACAGATCCCAGAAACATAAAAGTTTCCTCAACTGACACCATATTATTAGGTATGGAGAAGGGAGGTAATATTGGGGGTTTCCTCCTGAAGTCCACTGTCATCTGCACAGTTCTGATTGTGTTTAGCTCTAGATTGTTCCAACCACACCAAAGGGCCAGTTGCACAATTTCTATATGCAGACTTGTCACTATTCCTGATGTGTTCAATGATGGTTGTGTTGTCCACATATTTGAGGAGCTTTACAGGTGTAGTCATTAGTATATACGGGAGAAGAGCAGTGAGGAATAGCACACATTCCTGGGGGACACCACCACTCATTGTACGGGAGATACAGGTAAGTTTACCCAGTCGTATCCTGCTGGTTTCTATTTGTCAGGAAATTGGTAATCCATTGGCAGGTGGGGCAGGGACAGAGGGGCTGGGTGTGTGTAAAGTGGAGGAGGAGGAGGAAGTATGCAGTATTTATAGAAGGCACAAGCTGCTGATGTAAGAAGCTTGATTTCAGTTTTCACCAGCACCACCAGTACGTTAAATAATTTTTTTTTCCCAACAAAAATGGATAATTGCAGTGGGATTATGGGTGTCTTTAATAAAAGTCTATGACTTTACAGTACAAGTTGAACATTCTTTAAATTACCTTGGCTGTTCTTTTACAAAGACAGAAAAGTCAGTCTGAGTAAACCAAGTCTGCTTTATGTGTCTCCTTCTATTTGCAGATGTAACATAAATTACAAGCGGGTGTCTTTCACAATAAACACAGTTTAATTTCAGTCGAACTTAAATCAGTAAACCTGCAGCAGATACTAACACGACCATTCCATTAAAGTAAAATTAAGCATCACAATGCGACCATCTCAGCAGAAAAATACAGCTCTGGCTGCCACATTAACATAACGCATTGCTCTCAGAAATTATTACCGACTCTAATCTCGAAACACTCAGATGCAGCATTGCACTCCCAGAATGACCTGTCCATAGTGATGCATTAGTGTTTTACCCTAAGCTTTGAGATTTATGCTCACTGAAATAGAAATGCACAGACTCATCTACACTTGAAGCGAGATTTCTGTGCATTCCTACTTCCTGGCAAGGTGAAGGTCGGCTAACACATTATCCTTTCCTTATCAACACGACATTAACAGCTTTCTACCTCGGTGTATTAAACCTGAGACAATTTTGGCTTGATGTCCTAGGACACCTTTTCACTTAGGGGTTGAAGTGAAATTAACTTTATCTGCTAACAATTACATGCAACCAAAAAAAAAAAAAAAACCCAACTCACCCAACTCATCTCCACCAGCATCAGCACCAACTACACAATATACTGTATAAAGAAACAAACCTATTATTAAAGTTTCTTTGCTGTGCATAATAACAGCATTTTATGGTAGCTTAGAAAAATCAATCACAATGATATACCACTCACAGGCCTAAAGTAAAGCCCAGCCATGTAGAAAATAGACTAGCAGCTGCCCCACAGGACCAGAGAGATAGACGTACAAACTCCATCATCTCGCACAATTATCTGCAAATTTCAACTTTTATAATGTGCCACTGGCTCTGGTAGCCTTTTGATGTGCACTTCTTCCTTGTTTGCACTGATTTGGCTGATTCTATTCACTTTACATTGACTTGCTGGCTCAGACTCAAAGTGAGGGCTTGTTTTAAGTGAGGTGTAATACAAAATGTAACATTAAAGGCAGACATTGTGGCCATTGGTTCACTTTCATTATATAGCACCTTTCCATTTGAGAACCATTAGCGAGTGTCATACAAAATAATAAGGCGTACATTTTTTATAGATAAAAAAGGCTCTGCATATACATGCATTTTAAAGTACCTTGAAGGTATCTTGATCCTGATAGGAGTTTATTAAAATTGATTTTGCTCATGTTTTTTTTTTGCCAAGTTTATGCATGCGTATTTATTTTTAAAGATTCTAATGACGGGCTGATGCATAAAGGAATCAGATTTATTGAAGCCAACAGCTGTTAGTTAGCATGTCATGTATAAACTGATTCACTGCTGCTGTTACTTCCTACTATTATGTTGAAACTTAAATAGTAAGCACTATGCCAAAGTCCATCCTTGTAATATTAAACCCATTTTCCTCCAGTTCAGTGTTGCTAGATGGAGCCAATCCCAGCAGCACTAAGCACAAGTAGAAATACACCGTGAATGGGACACTAGTCTCTTGCAGAGCACATTCAAGAAAATAAGGAATTTGACAAGCAAGAGGAGAACATTCAGTCCATCAGGCTTGTGTGTTTAACTAATAGCTACGTTGTCCCAGTATCTCATCCAGATACTTCTTAAAGGTTGTGAAGGTTTCTGCTTCAACTTCATGTCTTGGTACTTTGTTCCAGACTCCCACAACACTTTGTGTAAAGACGTACTACCGGCCTTCGGTCCTAAATGCACTTCCCCTTAATTTCCATTGATGTCTTTGAGTTTGTGATTCACCGTTAAGCTGAAAGAATCCTATTGGATATATTTTATCAATGCCTTTGAGAATTTACAAGACCTGGATTAGGTCCCAACACAGTCTCCTCCACTCGAGACTTTAATCCTCCGAGTCTGTCTGAGAACGACATGTCCTTGAGTCTGGAATGCTCGTGGTTGCTCATTTACTAACACTCCAACCTGTATTCACATGCTTAAGAATCAGCTTTCAACCTAAATGGTAAGTCTTTGAGGACACAGGGTGGACGTGCATACTCCACATCATCTGTGTCCAGCTTCTAGAGCTGTTTGACAGTAGCATTAACCAATGCATAGCAGGGCATTTTGAAAACTTTTTTTGCTTTCTACTGTTTCATTTGTTCATCTTAGCTGGCGCATTGCTCTCATTATTTAAGTGCTGGATTTTTTGATAGACCGGGATCTTTGACAGCACTTACTGTGATTGACCAGATACAGTAAATGGGGACCGCAATGAAATTCAACCAGAATTCTGTAACCATTGAGGTCTGTGTATTTAATAAGATTAATACGCATACATATCTGCTAATGAAATATTATTCTTTCATCTATACATATAAAGGAGAGTTGGGATTCGAGAGACTGTGTTTGTGTGTTTGTGGAGGGATTGAGAGTTAAGGCGGGTGGGGGAGTCACGTGATCATCTCCCGTCCCATTCACCTCATTTCATTCACTTCATTTCGCTCCGAGCTGAACTCCGCAGCTGACGCGGTCTTGCCCTTCTTTTTCCTTAGTGTTTAGTCCTCTCTCCTTTACTGATTTACTGTTTACTAGACGCAGTACTTACTGAATAGTATTTTTTCCTTTGGTGTTTCTACTTAGTGTTTCTTAGACGCGGTGTGCCGGTGTTCCCAGCGGTGTTGCGGTTTACTGTTACTTTCTACTTCGTTTTTGTACTTTAGTGTTTAGTAGACTTTTACTTTATCTCATTTACTGTTGTTTTTTACTGCTGTTCCCGGCGGTGTTGCCCTTTTTTACTTTATCTCATTTAGTGTTTAGTAGACTTTTACTTTATCTCATTTACTGTAGTTCCCAAATATTAAGGTTTTGTTTAATAAAATGATTTGCAGAATAGAGATTATTTTTTGGCTTTTGACTTGGCTTTTGATTTTTGTTTTGTAATGTGACATTTGGTTTTCTTATAAAACTCTGTACTTAGAAAACTCAAACCACTTACACCTGAACACCAGCAAAACCAAGGAGCTGGACCCCGTGATTATCAGAGGTGACTGTGCAGAGGGTGCAGACCTATAAATACCTGGGAGTGCAGCTGGATGACAAATTGGACTGGACTGCCAACACTGATGCTCTGTACAAGAGAGGACAGAGCCGACTATACTTCCTTAGAAGTATTTCAACATCTGCAATACGATGCAGCAGATGTTCTACCAGATGGTTGTGGCGAGTGCCCTCTTCTCACGCCTGGACAAACTTGTTAGGAAGGCAGGCTCTATTGCAGGCACGGAGCTGGACAGTGTAACATCTGTGGCAGAGTGACGGGCGCTAAGCAGGCTCCTGTCAATCATGGAGAATCCACTGCATCCACTGAACAGGATCATCTCCAGACAGAGGAGCAGCTTCAGCAACAGACTGCTATCACCGTGGAGACCCCACATTGTGCAACTCTTCAGTTCCACCGGGGGGCTAAACGTTAACATTATACAAAGTTATTGTCTGTTTTACCTGCATTGTTATCACTCTTTAATTTAATATTGTTTTTTTATCAGTATGCTGCTGCTGGAGTATGGGAATTTCCCCTTGGGATTAATAAAGTGTCTATCTATCTATCTATCTATCTATCTATCTATCTATCTATCTATCTATCTATCTATCTATCTATCTATCTATCTATCTATCTATCTATCTATCTATCTATCTATTTATCATCATAGTACCAGTTGGCAGTAACATCATAATAATTTCATACAAAGCCACATTTCCATTTAACTAACTCTATTTAAATTTATGGCTGACAATAAGAAATGGTATAGTTACCTGCTACTTTTTGAAACCTGTTCTTAGACTATATATTAATCTGAAACTACCAACCTATTCATCACTGAATCCACTCAGACCAGTTGAGGGTCGTGGGGGCCCAAGCCTATCTGCCAACACTGGGTAGGAGTGAATTCTGAAAAGCCCTTCATAGTGCACACTCCACTATTCACTTTTAAGAAGCCAGTTTTGTCGAGGACCACTTCAATCATCTTTCTGAGGTTTGGGAGTCAGGAGGACGCTGGTGTAACCAAAGAAGAACACACACACAGAAAAGGGGGTGAAATACAAACAGGGTGGCAATTCATGATGTTGAGATGTGTTCCATCTCCTTAACCCAATATTGAAATAAACTGTTTCAGAAATGAATGAATGAATTGTACATTGTTGCCTAAAATATTAATCTACAATGTAAAACCTTTCATAATGAACATTGGGTTTACACATTGAGTAACTCCACAACATGAACGACCCTGCAAGTGTCCAGAATCCAAACCAAGATTATAGCACAAAATGATTTGTTTCAATTATTAATATTACAATGTATTATATTATACTTCTCCATTTGAATGCTGTGTAGAGACATTTAGCAGTTGAATTATTGATTATAGATTATATTATATATTATATAGATATTATCTATCTATCTATCTATCTATCTATCTATCTATCTAATTTTTTTACGTCAGGCTGGTCTATCATACCTGACCCTTAATGAAAGCCCTTCATTTTCCAGTCAGAACGTTTTAAAAGGTAGAGGGAGTATTTACATCTGGAGGTTTGTTAATGGAGGAAGAAAATACTGCCCCCTGTTGCTACAATGTGGATTTGTTTTAACCTTTTCTGACTTTCATACTAGGATTTTCTGCTTTCTTTTCTCAGTGTTGTAGGGTTTGAAATACTAAGATTATAATTCTGAGGGTAGTTTTTTATTATTTAAAAGCTTAAAGTAGGTAAATTATTTGTATGTCTTTTCTGACATGACACCATCATTTTGTGGATTTTCTGATACGATGTGGTGACCTGCTGCTAGGAGAAGCGATTTAAGAAATCACAACCTGTGACTCATTGGTGGCACAGTTTATAAGTCGCTTTAATTCACTTTCTGGTATCCAAGATTACGAATAACTCTTTCAAAACTTTGCGATAATTATTGACTAGCTTTTCCTGGTGTAAGAACTTTAGCTTCATTTTTTTGTTTTTTACTTTGATTTAGTCAGTCAGTCAGTCAGTCATTATCCAACCCACTATATCCTAACACGGGGTCTGCTGGGGCCAATCCCAGTCAACACAAGGCGCAAGGCAATGAACAAATCCCGGGCAGGGCGCCAGCCCACCACAGACTTCCATTCATCCATCCATTATCCAATCTGCTATATCCTAACTACAGGGTCACAGGGGTCTACTGGAGCCAATCCCAGCCAACACAGGATGCAGAGCAGGAAACAAACCCCGGGCAGGGCACACACACACACACACATGCACACCAAGCACACAATAGGGTCAATTTAGAATCGCCAAACCACAGACTTTGATTTAGGATTTTTGTTTATCCTTGACTACAATGTGTTTTGAATTTCTGGTTTTGTTTCTGGCTTATTTATGCTCACTACTGTACATTTCTGTTTCTAGTCCCATTCAAATTCAAATAAAAAAAACAAACTGCCATCCCTGTCTACAGCAGTACCCCATGAGTGGCCACTTACAGACAAACAGACTCATCTCAGGCCTTGTCCATCTCCTATGCCAGCTTGTGAACTGGGCAGTGCCCTTAAAAAGATCTGTTTATCTGTGCAGCATATGTTGCATGGAGTTTCTATGTGTTATTTTAACAGCTGAATGTGTAAAGTGCTCAGTGGGTGGTGCACCACATAAAAATAAATAGAAATAAATTGAGTTGATTCATTCATTTAACACTCAGATATGAAGACACTACTTTTGGATTTACTTAATTTTTTCACATAATTTATTTCAAAGCTTTTCAAATAGTCAAATGTATTATTTGAAAAAACATGTTTTTATACCCTCTGAATCTGAATTGGATAAAAAGTGTTTGGGAATGTTATGTTATATATATTTATTTTTAAGTTTAATTAAGTGCTGAGCTTTTCTCTCGGCAGCATATAAAACAATGCTCTCTAGTGTGGTGCATTATTTGTTTTCTCAAGTTTATGATCCCTGACTCTTGAATTTTCCATTCTCAATTGCTAGAGGAATAGCATAATAGAATCTTACTTAGGTTAATAGAAATCTCTAAGAAAACAACAACAAGGGCAATAAAACATTCAAGGTCCATAAATCTGCAGTTATGGGAGACAGTTATTAATGATATTATAAATGATAAATATTACAGACACCTTTAATGTCAAATTGACCTATTACTGTTTAGATAGGTGCTTGCTGTCTCAGAATTTACCAAGTTAATTCATAATTAAGAGAGGACTTTTATGATGATAATAGAAAGTGGCAATACGCATGGAGATTTGCAAAGATGCCAAGGTCACTCTGTGGGCAGGAGTGCAATCTCTGAGGTACAAGTACAGCTGCCACACGTACATTGAAAATGACATTGCCCCAAGAAACTCTCTAGAAATTGGGACTTAAGTGTCATCAGAATGATTTTTCCTTTTTTTTTTTGGTTTTGTAGAGCAAGAAAAAGTTTGTACATTAAATAGATTTATAACTTGTTACACTTGTGGATAGCCTTTCTTTGCCCATCATAAAGAATTCTGGATCACTGTAAACAGTTGTTATGTGAGGAGAAACAGCAGAGGGGTTTTAACATAAACTGTAGTGACAGGACAAACAGAAGCATTTCCATTTTGTGGTCTGTGATGGGCTTTACCTCCACACAGTGAAGGAAGTTTGAGAAATTTGAGCTGAAGCCTTGTATGACTTTGTGGTGCTTTGGCAGTAAGTAATGGATGATAACGGATCATACTGTCTGGATTCTTAGAGGTAAGGAATCTCACTGGACAAAATTCTCTTATCAGGTACAATAAAGCTATCAAAATCATTTTGTCGTCTCAAGATAATTTTCTAAATTCAATTTTACCGCAGCTTGTTTCTTTTTTTCCTCCTACAAGGTTTAGCCTTAGAGATACAGCAATTGAAATTCTGCCCATATTGAATGGTTTTGGATTACGCATTCATTATGGCACTGGTGTTTCAAATAAATATCTAAAAAATGAAACAATGTAACATCCTAAACAAATAAATGGAATGTGTCATCACAAATACATGAACTTCAAAGTGTTTTGCTCCTCTTTCATTGTCAGGGCTGTTGCAGGACTGCCGCCTTTGGGCATCTTTTGTGGTATGGCAGCCTAATACTGCTTACGGACTGCTTCTCTTTGTCAAACATTTGCACTCTGAGTGAGTCCCGTGAAAAGGAGGAAAAACAAATGTGGTTATCTGCGTCTGTGAATACTGGCAGAATTTTCATATACCTTGCCATATTTCCTGTAGCAATTTGAATATAAAGTACCACACAAAACTCTTTTAACATGAAACCCACCACCAGCAATAACTGGGCTGCAGAGAGACCTCCACATGTCTGTTTTATTCGTTATTGAGGTTGAGTTCAGGCGCCGTCGTGTCTTCCATCATTTGTTTCAGCACTCTAGTTATCTGAATATACAGTAAACTGCTAACAAGACCTTTGTGAACTTCTGCTAAGAAAATAATCAGAAGTGCTTTGAAGACTTTTATTGCATTTAGTCAGCAGATAAGTTGATTTGCTTTGTGTTAGGTTTTGAGAATGGAATAGGCTCAGTTGTTATGCTATTATCATTTTCTTTTCAATATTTGCTTAAAAATATGTTATCATTTCCTCGCCTGAATTATTCAGTGACATTGCCAGTTTCTGTGCTGATGTGGCTGCATTTTGTCACACGCCTTGGTAGGTGATGCCACAGCAGCCATGTTATTTAAGGATGAGTGTCACATTAAAAAACTTGAATATTTTTTTAAAAAGAAAGCTTAAATAGGAATGTTAGAAAGTATCCATTCACCCAACCATCATCCAACCCGCTAAATCCTAACTACAGGGTCACGGGGGTCTGCTGGAGCCAATCCCAGCCAACACAGGGCGCAAGGCAGGAAACAAACCCCGGGCAGGGCGCCAGCCCACCGCAGTGTTAGAAAGTATCTATAAGCTAAATAAATCAGGAAGCCAGTGCGGTTTTTGAGTACCATACTGATTATTTAGTGTGTGAACTATTTCTGCCTGCAGGTTTTTCTAGAGCTTTTCCTAATCTCTTCCATTTACTGTGGTAGACTTTTTTAGTTTTATGGAAAGATTTATAGAATAACGACACTAAGTTCTCAAGGATTCCATTTATAATGAAATGCACATCCCTGCTTTACAGTAAAAACTAAAGCAAATTCATCTTAAGTCGTAGATGAGAAAAAAGTCAATAGCCTCGAGGGCTTACCTTCCACAAGTTACTTGTACCGTCAATGTGAGTGAACTCGGCTCCTAAGTTCCTCATGCCAACTATTAAATCAGGTAGACCTTTAATAGTGTGTTAATGGCAAGTCATTGGGTTCTGGTGCTTTCTGAAATATTAAAGTCTGTAGCGGCTGAGGTTCACTAGGCAACTAGGTGCAACATGTTGAGCAACATCTCTTTAAAAGGGTAAAGATGAACTCAGCATGTTTTTGATGCCAAAGTCCTAGAATAAAATATGTGGCACGCATGGCACCTTCTGTTTAGACCTGATGATCCGCTGCTCTGCAGAGCCTTCATGCATTCATTTATCTATTTATTATACAGTACAGGCCGAAAGTTTGGACACACCTCCTCATTCAATGTGTTTTCTTTATTTTCATGACTGAAGGCAACAAAACTATGAATGAACACATGTGGAGTTATGTACTTAACAAAAAAAAGGTGAAATAACTGAAAACATGTTGTCACGCATGCGCGACTAGGAGACCGCGGATGGATCTTAAAACACATCGAAGGACGTTCGCCGGTGGGGAATGGCGGGGTACTAACCTTGTTTCTTTGTTTTCCAGGACTAAAGACGCTCCGCCATAAGACCTTGCCCGCAGTACGTTCACTTCCGCCCTTCCTCCGCCATCTTCCCTGACGTCAGCAGTCCCATCATCCATCACGCCTCCTTCCCAGCATTCCTGCACTTCCAGCTCCTCCCATACAAAAATGGCCACCGACGCCTAGTATGGCGTCGCACATGAATGTTCTTTATTTGTGTTTTGACCCTGCATTATTTTGTTGAAAAGTCCAGAGTGTCGACAATATAAGGGGCCGGAAAACCCCAAACCTTTTTGTTGTCTCCTACTGCATCTTTTACAATGTTTTATATTCTAGTTTCTTCAAAATAGCCCCCCTTTGCACACTCTTGGCATTCTCTCGATGAGCTTCAACGGGTAGTCACCTGAAATGGTTTTCACTTCACAGGTGTGCCTTATTAGGGTTATTTAGTGGAATTTCTTGCTTTATCAATTGGGTTGGGAGCAGCAGTTGTGTTGTGCAGAAGTCAGGTTAGTTGGACGATCATTTATTTTTCAACAGGACAATGACCCCAAACACACCTCCAGGCTGTGTAAGGGCTATTTGACCAAGAAGGAGAGTGATGGAGTGCTGTAAATGGTCATGAAAATAAAGAAAACACATTGAATGAGGAGGTGTGTCTAGACTTTTGGCCTGTACTGTATATATACCAGTAACGGCGTACTGCACGATAACATGCAGTGAATACACTTGACTTGAGCATTCCTAGTTTTTCCTCCTCTTTCTCTGTCTCTGTTTAGCGTTCGTTTGCTCAGAGGTTGATGCGCTTGCTGCTTCCTTCATTTCTCCACCCTAGTAGCCCGCCGCTTCTCTCCTTTCGCATCTTTTTGCGTTAAAACTGATTAAGTTAGTTTTTGTGTTGCAATTAGTACGTTTTCTTTCATTTTTCACTTAAGATGGCACTTAAGTCTTTAATCTGCCTCAAGAATGATTAGCAAAGGACCCTCATCTATGCTGGGAAAAATATTGCTCAATCTCAAGGACTCAGACACCATCTCTGCAATATATAAAATCATTTTACAGTCCCTCCCTTTCAAAGATCCAACAGGACACTGGGAAAATGATCTCTCAATTAATATATCAGAAAAGGAGTGGAAAGTAGCAATGCAGAGAATTCACTCGAGCTCCATATGCACAAAGCATACAATTATTCAACTCAAAATTATATATCGAGCACATCTGTCTCACATAAAACTCTCCAAAATGTTTCCAGGGCGAGATCCAACCTGCGAACGCTGCAATCAAATCCCAGCCTCACTGGGTCACATGTTCTAGGCCTGCACCAAACTAACATCATTCTGGACCAAAATTTTTAATTACCTTTCAGACAGCCTTGGACTCACAATCCCTCCTAACCCATTAACAGCTGTGTTTGGTGTTCTTCCAGATGGGTTTAAAGTGGAGAAAGACAAACAAACTGTAATTGCCTACACTACACTTTTGGCACGCAGACTTATTCTGCTAAACTGGAAGAACCCAAACTCTCCTCTTTTAAGTCAGTGGGAAACTGATGTTTTATACTATGTGAAATTGGAAAAAATCAAATACTCAGTTAGAGGATCTATACAGACTTTTTTCAAAACATGGCAGGATCTAATCAGTAATATTTTAAAATAAGCTCTTAAAGCACAGAGGAAGCAATTATTTCTGTATTTCTTTGTCTTCTGCATTCATCTCTATTGGCTTATCAAACTTATTAATTTAGGTATGTTTACCAGCCTTAAATTTTATGCCGTTTACCTTGCTCTCTCTCTCAGGGGTGGGGGTCGATTTGTTCTTAATTTTACTTCTTGTAAAAATTGATTGATTTGTATGGAATGATTGCAATAAAATTAATAAAATTTCAAAAAAAAAAAAAAAAAAGAATGATTTGCGAAGGTGTTAGGGAATGAGAACGGTGCCCATACGCATGCGCCGCACAGCCGCCCTGCTGCGCGCTGCCGAGAGTTGACTCTACAATAAAATAAAATTAAAAAATAAAAATAAAAGGAGTAATAAAAATTATCACCCCGAAGGTGGACAGTAGAGGTCATGTGTACCAAATTTCAAGTCAATAGGTGGAACGGTTTGCAAGCTACAGGTGATATAAAATCCTGGACTAAATCCTGGATTATATAAGAAGAAGATATA
>JANRMT010062800.1:6717492-6730671 GCA_026402145.1 Polypterus bichir lapradei
ATATATATATATATATATATATATATATATATATATATATATATAGATAGATAGATAGATAGATAGATAGATAGATAGATAGATAGATAGATAGATTTTTTTTGTTTTTAAGAAACTCTTTCTGCATGATAACCATTGAGGATATTGGGGATGTTTAAATTTACAAGAGTGATTTCCTTCCCTATGAGGAGTGACAGATGTGATGAAGATTAATGTGAGTAATGTAATTAGAAGCTGTATAGAAACAGACAGCTGTTTGTTCACTAGAGAACAGGTGGTACAGAAAAAAAGCGGCCAATATGAGAAGGCAGCAGAAAAAAAGACAGGTGGGCCCACTTGTGTCGCCAAATTCTCTTGTTAGCCTTTTGTTCGGAACTATAGGCCCCTACGTGAAATCCTATCCGCCTGCCAAATTATTCCGTTCTTATTTTTCTTTTTCTTTTTTTGTGAATATACAGGAGATGCTTTGTTTACTAAGTGATATCTTAGAGCAGTTTGCTATAAGAAATTTCATTTTCAGGAGCAGAACACCAAAAGGATGAGCACATTTAGTGGCAGACATGCACGTGAAGATTAATTGAACAAGTAGCTGTATAGTCACAAATCCTTGTTGGCTTGGTTTTAATTCATTTTGGCCCTTGGGGATGCATTTTGTCCATAACTGGAATTACTGGAGATTAGCTGATTACAAGTGACAATCAGCACACATATTATGTATCTGAGCTCTGGCGCTAATTGATTAATTAATACCAATCAGCGTCCTTATATGGCTGACTGCTTTAGCCATTGCCATTGAAAAAACCTTCAAGTGCTGAGGTAGGATTTTTCTTTACTTTTTATTTTTATTTTTTTTTTTTACTGGTTAGCAGATTATGTTTTTTCTAAAATTTGAACCCTAATTACGACAAAAGTATGTTAAATGCATATATCTTTAGACAGCCTATCAAGGTATGAAATGTAATGTCATTTATTATCTGGTTTATTGATTAAAAACACAATTCAGTTTCTGAAATTCTAATCCTAATATTAGTATCCTAATAATCCTGATATTAGCTGTTTTATAATGCACATTATAATTCTATTTTTTAAAAATGATACTAGTGACAATCCTGCCAAAATAACTTTAAACTGCATAACACAAAATGTAATAAAAATGTGTGGGTTCATTTTACTAGTATTTCCTCTAGTCAGGCAGTCTGTGCGTAATAAATTATTCCAGAGGGTTTAGGTATCCAGTTACTGTAAATTGAGTCATATATGAATATAATAATAAAAAGATGGAGGGGCCAATTATTTATTCATGTTCTTTATGCTAAGCCAGAGCCCACACTTGTATTGTAAAGGTTGGCCCACATTAGCAGTGGCAGTTTTGGATTTGTGTGTCTCAAATCTTTTCCAGAAAACTATGATGGCTGAAAGAGGTGGCTTGGTGACTAAACAGGTTTACAGGCTTTTACTAATCAACCACCCCTTCATCCATTTGTTCTCTAAGTCCACTTAATGCCAGTTGATGTAGGGGGTGAAGTGAGTGGGTGTGTCTGTGATTAAAAATATACCATATATTTTAAAGTAGGAGTATTAGTCATGCAATACGTGGTGCTACAGACTAAAACTTTTCATCAGAGTTGATTTACTTTTGCTAACGTTTTATAAATTAAATGAGGACAGAAACAGAAAACTAAACAAGTGCAGTACTGAGAAGTCCATAGATGTTCGTGATGGTGTTTTGGAATAGTATGAAAACAAGCAACTTTTATCTTCCATTGCACGTTTCTGTAGTAAACGCCATCCCAAGGTGCACTACAGTTTCAGCATTACAGAAACGTTGCCTATGGGAATCATGACAACTCAGTGTTTCGTGCTGCAGCTTTGCACCACCCAGCCTTGGTGGTGTCTTCAAATGAAATCTCAAATTCTTCCATCTCCAAGTACCTCAGTTTCCTCCCTTATCCTAAAGACATGAAGCAGGGGTTAATTGGTAAATCCAAATTAGCCATGTATTAGTAAATCTCAGCATGTGTTTGTGTCTAAGTGTGTCTTGTGATGTACTGGTGGATTGTCCAGTATTGGCACCTTACCTTGCAACCACAGATGTTTGCTTCCTACAACACTGATCTAAGGAATTGGGTTAGAAAATGGTTGAATGGATTCATTTTTGCAATCAAAGAAGGTGACTTGCTCAGGATCTAGCAGTGAATTGATACCCTTATGGTATCAAACTTAACACATTAGCCACTTGGCCACACTGTTTATAGAAAATATATGCAAGGAGGCAGGTTCAAGCTTTCCCAGAAGTTTGTTATGCAAGGACTGCATAGATTCACACATCATCTATCCATTACGTAGTAAATCCCACTTAGTCCAGGTTATGGTCACAGGGATTAGATTAACCAGTCAATAGTGCAACAAACTACAAAAGGGGTCCACATGTTAAATTCCAAATATCTTCTTCACTTGAATTGTCCTTCTGTATATCACTTTTAAAATCATTAAAAATGATCATTAGCAACAGTTTCCTTTCACGATTATGCTTAGCAATACTTTCCAGTATGGTGTGGTACACTTATTTGCATTGCTTGCATATTCATTTTATTTTATTTAAATAAGGTCAACTGAATCGTAATGCTTTTTGACACTGTGTTCGTTATGAAAGATGTTACATAAAAGGTTCACTCAGTGATTAAAAATACAGCAAGACTAGACATTAGATTTGGAGGAAAAAACAAAAATTCAATTATATACAAACCATAAAGAATCAAATAACTATGGCATTTGCCTTTTCAAGTTACAAGAGGTTCAATTTCAAATGCGGTTTGCCATTGTGATCAATGACATTAAAAGAGTATTAAAGACTACATGGAGTAAAGGTTAAGGGATGCTTTCTTGAGGAGTTATGGTAACTGATTGTCAGAATTTTCATTACCTGTTGTAGTTAAACTTTCAAGTAAAAAGACTTTCTGTCCATCTGGTAAACAGCAAGGGTCAGTCAGGACTAACACTATCACTGCTACCTGCCTGTCCATTATATAAGAGGCATTTAATTTAGCATGCTTTGTGTATGGTGGATAACGGATGGATGGATGTGTATGTATTGCCTTTATTTATTTTTCAAAAGCTTCTTAATTAATTATGGGTTGTAAACACCAAACTTTAGGAGAATTAAGCCTAAGTAACTTTTAGATGACTGTAACAGTTTGTGGCACACTCCTGTGAAACTGATCGTCTAACGTGACATACCCAACAACTGAGACTAACTAGTCTGCAACTGGCTTTGAGATTTTCTTTTCGATCAGAGGGGCATGCCCGTTGCATACGAGAGCTGAAAACTCAGGTCGCAAATACTTAAAGGTTGCGGACCGCTGGTGTAAGGTATTTGGTAAAATAGAAATACTTTATTTGTACCTGGAAATGTGGTGGTACAATTGCGTCTGGGAATTGGAGCTAACTGATGCCTGCTGAAGTCCACTAAAAATGCAGGGTCACTGGATCCCAGAGGCTGTCCTAACAGGACTATGCACAGGGCAGAAAACAACCCTGGACAGGACATCAGCTAACTGCAGGTCATCCCTACTCATACTTACTCACAATGGGGCAAATTTAGAGCTTCCAGTTAAATTTTTTAACGTTCACATTTTATTGGAGGAAACCCCATATTGACAGGGGAGAATGTGCAAATACCATAAAGACATAACAACCAGTTGCATGGTTGGAATTCAGGATGCTGGATCTGTGAGGCAGCAGTGTTAACCACTTAGCCATGCCTTTCATGTAATATGCAGCATCAGGCACAACGTAAGAACCAAGCTTGAGTGAAGAGCCAGTCCACTACTATACAGTGGCTTGCAAAAGTATTCGGCCCCCTTGAACTTTTCCACATTTTGTCACATTACAGCCACAAACATGAATCAATTTCATTGGAATTCCACGTGAAAGACCAATACAAAGTGGTGTACACGTGAGAAGTGGAACGAAGATCATACATGATTCCAAACATTTTTTACAAATAAATAACTGCAAAGTGGGGTGTGCGTAATTATTCAGCCCCCTTTGGTCTGAGTGCAGTCAGTTGCCCATAGACATTGCCTGATGAGTGCTAATGACTAAATAGAGTGCACCTGTGTGTAATCTAATGTCAGTACAAATACAGCTGCTCTGTGACGGCCTCAGAGGTTGTCTAAGAGAATATTGGGAGCAACAACACCATGAAGTCCAAAGAACACACCAGACAGGTCAGGGATAAAGTTATTGAGAAATTTAAAGCAGGCTTAGGCTACAAAAAGATTTCCAAAGACTTGAACATCCCACGGAGCACTGTTCAAGCAATCATTCAGAAATGGAAGGAGTATGGCACAACTGTAAACCTACCAAGACAAGGCCGTCCACCTAAACTCACAGGCCGAACAAGGAGAGCGCTGATCAGAAATGCAGCCAAGAGGCCCATGGTGACTCTGGATGAGCTGCAGAGATCTACAGCTCAGGTGGGGGAATCTGTCCATAGGACAACTATTAGTCGTGCACTGCACAAAGTTGGCCTTTATGGAAGAGTGGCAAGAAGAAAGCCATTGTTAACAGAAAACCATAAGAAGTCCCGTTTGCAGTTTGCCACAAGCCATGTGGGGGACACAGCAAACATGTGGAAGAAGGTGCTCTGGTCAGATGAGACCAAAATGGAACTTTTTGGCCAAAATGCAAAACGCTATGTGTGGCAGAAAACTAACACTGCACATCACTCTGAACACACCATCCCCACTGTCAAATATGGCGGTGGCAGCATCATGCTCTGGGGGTGCTTCTCTTCAGCAGGGACAGGGAAGCTGGTCAGAGTTGATGGGAAGATGGATGGAGCCAAATACAGGGCAATCTTGGAAGAAAACCTCTTGGAGTCTGCAAAAGACTTGAGACTGGGGCGGAGGTTCACCTTCCAGCAGGACAACGACCCTAAACATAAAGCCAGGGCAACAATGGAATGGTTTAAAACAAAACATATCCATGTGTTAGAATGGCCCAGTCAAAGTCCAGATCTAAATCCAATCGAGAATCTGTGGCAAGATCTGAAAACTGCTGTTCACAAACGCTGTCCATCTCATCTGACTGAGCTGGAGCTGTTTTGCAAAGAAGAATGGGCAAGGATTTCAGTCTCTAGATGTGCAAAGCTGGTAGAGACATACCCTAAAAGACTGGCAGCTGTAATTGCAGCAAAAGGTGGTTCTACAAAGTATTGACTCAGGGGGCTGAATAATTACGCACACCCCACTTTTCAGTTATTTATTTGTAAAAAATGTTTGGAATCATGTATGATTTTCGTTCCACTTCTCACGTGTACACCACTTTGTATCGGTCTTTCACGTGGAATTCCAATAAAATTGATTCATGTTTGTGGCTGTAATGTGACAAAATGTGGAAAAGTTCAAGGGGGCCGAATACTTTTTGCAAGCCAATGTATATACAGCATATCATTTATAAATCATTGAAATTTGACTAAATTCTGCTCTGAGATCGTCTTATTTGCAGTAATTAAAGGTGTGCTAACAGAACATTGCGCTAAACTCCCTAGACAGTAATTTGGTGTTTTATAAAGCAGTGGCCAGTTTATAAATGCTTTGTTTCTTCGAGCCTCTGCTATTCAGCTTTAATGAAGGCTTAAAGCAGCATACATTTCTTCACACAGTCAATCGATCAATGTCTGCAGCAAACGCACAACTATTGACTGGCAAGCTGCCATCTAATCAGATTTCAGTCCCAAATAAGTCAAGAATTTGGCATACGAATGGCATGTCAAAATGCCATAATGGTTCTTAGTAAATCTAATTGAAACAAATGCTATTGATCCAGCAAGGGAATATTCTTTTCATTTGCAAGTAAATCTGCTAGGATCTGAATTGCAGAGCAAGTGTTTGACACCAAATTACACGCTGGGCTGTCAGGGCTAAAGAAAAAATGAACTACTCTCTAGGAGGTAGTAAAGCAAGCGGAGATCTTAATTAAATACCTCAGACTTTTAAAACTGTCCCATATAAGGGTTGCACGTGCCAAAAATGTATCAATACAAATATGGAAAGAGTTCCACAAATGATTTGCCTTGCTCTTGCAATTGCTTACAATCATCTTTATGAAAGCGATGGCTTTAAATTCACATTATTATAGATTGACACTACAATATGCCGTAGATATGTTTACTTCATGGAAAAGGAGGTGGCATAGCAGCACTGCTGCACAGATTCACCGTTCTGGGCTTGAATATCATTTACAATGCAGTACAATTTATTTTTTGTATAGCCCAAAATCACACAAGAAGTGCCGCAATGGGCCCCCAAGCCTTAACTCTCTAAGAAGAAAAGAACAAATTCCCAAAAAAAAACCTTGTAGGGAAAAAATGGAAGAAACCTTGGGAAAGGCAGTTCAAAGAGAGACCCCTTTCCAAGGTAGGTTGGGGTGCCGTGAGGGCGTCAATATCTAGTCAATGTCCTTGTTCACTAATATCTGCATAGGTTTTCATTCAAGCACTCCAGTATACCCTCCAGCATTTCCAAAAATACGTGCAGGTTAGGTTAACTGGCAACTCCAAAATTGAACCCAGCATGATGTCCCAGAATGGACTAGCACTTCATCTGGGACTGTTTCCTGGCCTGCACAGACTCAAGTCCCCCCAATCCTGAATTGGATTAATGAGATTTGAGAATTGTATAGTGTGGTATCCTTGAAAATGTGTGTCACTCTTCTGCAGCACCATCCATAACAATGTACATTTGATACCCTTCATGATATAAATTTTACATTTACTTGCTTAGCAGACGCTTTTATCCAAAGCGACTTACAAAACAAGTAAACAATTGAGTAAAATTAGGCTAGGGCCTGTTCAGCAAGTGTAACAGGATAGGTAACCAAAGTTGATTGGCACAAGTGAAGATGTAATAACTCATACATGTACAATCACTAAAGCAATTACATTTAAACAAATAACCAAGAATATAAAGTACTGCAGCAGAAAGTTTTTTCCTCCTTCTTTTCAATTAAACAGATATTCACAGAACAGATGGGTCTTCATTCGCTTCTTAAATACATTGAGGGAGTCAGCAGTTCAGGTGGAGGTGGGCAGCCCGTTCCGCCAACTCGGAACTAAACACGAAAGGAGTCTGGATTGAGACTTTATGCCACGTAATTTAAAATTTTGAGATAAACGTAAAACAAGCAGTCTCTCACAGTTGCTCTCTGCATACACAGAATAAATGATTTAATGGTTGCTGTATTGTATCCAGCACTGCTGGAATAGGCCTCCTTGTAATCTTAAACTAGACATAAATAGTCAGAAAATGGATTATTGGATGGACTTTATAGAGTACATATTGAATGGTGCCTTTTACCTTGTCCCGTCAGAACATTCAAGGTCTCCATTACCCTAAGCAGGTTCAACAGCAGTATACCAACATACAGCCATACGAGGTGTGGCAGAAAAGTAATGAGACTGATTTTTTATTTACCAAAGTTTTTATTTTTTTCAAACATCAATGTTATCCCCTTCAAAGTAGTTCCCTTGGGCAGCTACACACCGATGGAGACGTTGTTCCCACTGTTGGTAGCAGCGCTGGAAGTCTTCAACCGGCATGGTCTTCAGCATGTCCGTTACACTCTTTTGGATGTTTTCTAAAGTCCCGAAATGACGTCCTTTGAGGACATTTTTCAGTTTAGGAAAAAGGAAAAAGTCACACGGACTTTTATTTTTATTTTATTCAGGTGAATAAGGGGGCTGGGGAACCACAGGAATGCGTTTTTTCGATTGTCCTTCTGCTCAATTGTGAGGTTTTTGGGCACCATTTTGGCACAGACCTTTCGCATCTGCAAATGTTTAGTCAAAATTTGATGAACGGTAAATCTGTTCAAATTTAATTGTTCACTCAACATTCTTAATGTTAAACGACGGTCTGATCTCACAAGAGTGTTCACACGTTCGATGTTTTCATTGGTTTTCGAAGTTGAAGGCCTCCCTGAAAAACTTGAGCTCGGGATAAAGAATGTTCCCCATAGGCCTGTTTTAACTTTTCAAACGTCACACTTGCCGATTCTCCAAGATTAACACAAAATTTAATGGCACAACGTTGCTTCAAATTCCGCTGTTCCATTTTGCGTGACGCACAACCAAAAACACAACTTCGCTAATAGCAGTCACAAAAATCACGTAGTTAACGGAAGGAGTTGAAACTCGCACTGAGCTATGGGAGGGTACTGATACACGTGCTCTATCAAGGACAACAGCGCAGCGTTGCCAGATCGCTTGCAGTGTTGCCAGTCTCATTACTTTTCTGCCACACCTCGTATATAAAACTCAGACTGTAACGTAAGGCTGGAGAAGTGTCACTCTGCCATCCAGCTATTGTAGTTGATAAAAGGCTTTACGTTTTTAATAGAATACACAAACATTCAGTTATGAATGAGCTTACAAAAAAATCTACCTCTGATGCACAGATTTGAAGATTTAACTGATTTTTTGAGCCTATCATTCATTCTGCCAGCCTACTAAGGCATCAAGCCAGCAGCACATTTGCCTTCTTTTTCAGTCATGTTCTTCTTTTCGTTCTTCCCTGGTGTCAGCTAAACGATATGCTGTAAAAGCATTCAGTAAAAAGACAGCCTGGCATATGGGCAGTTACACTGCGTACAGAGAGCATTGTAGCAGAGTTAGCTAATTAATTCCTGCTGAACACATAATTCCCTGTAGCCTGGCATAGAGCAAAAGAGGGCTTCATCAAATCATTTGTAACATTTAATCATTCTTTGTACCATACAAAAGGCACAATATGAGAACAAATCAATATGAAGTGCATCCATATGCATAACACCTTTTAAAGAGCTGGAATCTTCAGTAACATTCATGAAAGTTCAAGAACATCTTACAACGTAAATCAAGCTTCATGGAGAACTGAATGTTATCACAGATGGAGCCTTCCATTCCCTGGCCTGGGTAAGATAGCACAGGACTCATAAATTAGACTCGCATCTGACAATTTCTGAAGATATTTTAGATAAGTGTAAATCCTAAAATATCTACTATGGCCACAAAGAAACACAGTTTTTGTTAAAACTTCAAAGAATGCCACAAAAACAATTTTGCTAGAGGTAAGAAATCCAAAATGGAGTCCTGATTAAGTGATTGACCTGACCTGTTGTAATGTCACAGTAAACAGCATTCTTATGGATTCATTTCATCTATTTTCCCTTTTCAGGATCATGGTTTGCCATCACTGTACTCCTGGCAGCGCCATCACCAGACAAGGTAGCCCAGTAGTTCTCAACTTGTGGGGCGGGACCCCTAGGGGGGCACGAAGTAACAAAAAAGGGGGCACGAAGATGTGAAAAAAAGAAAACAAGAATCAAAAATATGAAAAAAACATCTGTTGAAACCAAAACAAATTAACTTAAACTACATTCTGATACTAGTGAAATAAATATAGAGTTAGATAAATGTTGATAAAAGTTAAGTAGGTATAATAAAATATGCATCTACATTTCAAAAAAATTTTAGGGGGGGGTGGGGTGCGATTAAAACTGTTATGAAAACTCGGGTCGCAAATATTTAAAGGTAGAGAAACGCTGAGGTAGCCCATAAAAGTACAAAAAAAGCTGATTTAGGGAGGCCAATCCACCTATATACAATATATAACGTTTGTGGACATCTCATTCCAACGCCATAGGCATTATTTTGGAGTTGGTCCCCATTTTTTGACTATAACAGCCTCCACTCTTCCATTTTTCCATAAGATTTTGGAGTGTTTCGGTGGGAATTTGTTCCCATTCAACTAAAAGGGGATTTGTGAAGTCAGGTACTGATGTTGAATGAGAAAACCTGGCTCACAGTCACTATTCCAATTAATCGCAAAGGTGTTCATTAGGGTTGAGGTCAGGGCTCTGTGCAGACCACTCAAGTTCTTCCATCCATGTCTTTATGGACCTGGCTTTGTGCACAGGAACCAAAGGGCCTTGCTCAAACCCTAAAAAGAAGCCCCAGGCCATTATCCCTCCTCCAGCAATCTTTACAGTAGGCACTATATGATCCAGAAGTGAGAACTCTCCGGGTACCTGCCAGATTCATCTACCAGACTTGCAGATAGTAAAGTGTGAATCATCATTCGAGAAAAAGCCAAAGGTAACATGCTTTGCACCATTTCAGCCAAAGCTTGGTATTGGGCATAGTGATCTTAGGCTTGTGGTCAGCTGCTCAGCCATGAAAATACATTTTGTGAAGCTCCCAACACAGGTTTTTGGGCTGATGTCATTGCAAGAGATAATCTGGAACTCTGTTGGCGAGTGTTGCTACAAAGAAGAGAGGAGTTGTACGTGTTAAGCTAAGTGCTTCAGCACTGGACAGCCCTACTCTGTGATTTTGTGTGGTCTAAGACTTTGTGGCTGAACTCTTTGCTCCTTGATGCTTCAACTTCATAATGATAGCACTGATAGTTGCTAGGTCCAGCAGACCAGAAATATCACATATTGACTTGTGGCAAAGGTGAAGTTCTATGACTGTGCCATGTTTAAAGTCATTAAGCTCTTCAGTATGACCCTTACATCTGCTAATGTTTGTCAATGGTGACTAGATTGCATGGCTATGTACTTGATCGTATACAGTTGTTAAAAATAGATGTGTCTGAAACACCTGAACTCGATCATTTGGGGGAGCGTCCAGGCGCATTTGGCCATATATTGTATAAATACACTGCATATACATACTGTATAATGTATACACATACACTGTGAAAGGCAATCCATTTGGAATAGATTTACTTCCAGTCAAGCATTGTTTATGACACAAGATGGGTCAAAAGATGTCCTGGTAGAGAGACCCCTGGCATTGACCACACTTGTGATCATTGTAGTTACAGTGTGCTGCAACCATAAGGGGCATTAGGCCATATTCAGAGTATCTTTTAAATGGTATGTTTTCTCAGTTTGATGGGTGAGAGCGCGGGGGTACTGTGTGCACTATTCAAATATTTCCTGGTCTTATAGGAGACATCTGCCTTCACTACAGGAACTATAGAAGGATGACACCATAGATCTTGGAAGGTATGTCAGGTATATACCTAAAAGCAGTTCCAGTCTGGGGTTTAAAAGCCCTTTACAGCCTTGTGGACATTAATAATTGAGGGGAGGGAGAAAAAGAGTCTACAGAAAGACATAAAAGCTAAGGAAGGTTGTTAAAGGAGTGGTGCATTATGTGAGTAAATGCTCTATGAACCTTTCCAGATAGAGCTGGGCGCAAAACCTGTCAATAGGTAGCCCCAGTGGGGCAGCTCCGGATTTATTTCTCTTTATTTATTTGCTAATTTTAGGCCTCTTTCTTAGTGTTATTATTTCGTTAACAAAATACCATTTTTTATTTCATTGGTCTCCTTGGTAATTGTTCTGGGTTTAGGGATGACACAACACACAAGAGTGCCTCCTACTGGCCACAACACCCATGCTGTCTTTCCACTTGCTTAATTCCTTGGGATGTATTTACCTTTTACTTGCATTTGAATTGATATAATCCGCAATGACTCGTTGCTGAAGATGGAGTTCTTTTTCTAAATTTCTAATAGGTTTTTGAAAATCACTGTCTATAAGATGGCAGGATATGGTATCATCAGTTCCCCTGGTGAAAGCAACAATATTAATGCATTGCGGCTTCTGTGTCAGAATTCCAAATCCAAAGGCTTGTAATTGTCAAAGAATGCGGTATAGAATTAAATCTCTTAATACCCGTGATAAAGTCTAAACAGCAGAATGTCAGTAGTCTCCAGAATCAATTAGACAGCAAGCTAGGCCACTATGTGGTGCTATTGAAGTGCCAATTTAAAATGAAATGCTGGAAATCTCACTATCTGTTTTGTATCAACTAATTGATTTAATCTGAATTATTAACAAAAAGACCTCAGAGATTCAGAAATAGAGCTTTACATTTGTGCATTACTTTGAATTTCTCCACTGAGGTTTGCTGTCATCTGGTTGAATTTTTCTCCATTTTTAACTCTCACATATAAGGTACTACAACTGGAATGTGAGATGATGAAGTACAAGTCCTTGAATCTTTTTACATTTCAAATGAAAATGAGACACTTTCATATTGCCAGAAAGGTAAAACAACAGTGATTTGTTCTGTTAAGAGAGTTTCCCCTCTGGCTGTGAGACTGTGCGCACAAATGATGGATGGATGGAAAGGCCAACACTGAGTACACCAGACAAGTTGGATTCAAACCCTGGAGGACAAAAATGAACAGGAAATCTCATTATTCTTTAGAGGGTGCAGCTTACGCGATGGAGAGGCTAATAGGGATGTATATATGCAGGCAGCCAAATGAAACCACTTTAATAGAGGTAGGCTTATACAGTATCTTTAAATCAGCATACTGTATATTAAAAAATGAACATTGTTCAATAATAGAAACAGAAATATAATACTGCACTGTTTCTTGATGGATCTTTTTTAATTCTTAGCAGATCAATAACTTTCAAAATGGGTAAAGCTGTGGGCTGTAATGCCTGCAGACTGAATTTCTCTCTCTGGGGTTAATTAACTTTCTTTACACTACCATGGAATCATGGAATCACATGTATATATAAAAAGTGTGTGTGTGTATATATATATATATATATATATATATATATAATATGCATATATATATATATATATAATTTACTGTGTATATACTGTATGCGTGATACATTGTTTATATATGCACGTGATTCCATGGTAGTGTAAAGTAAGTTCATTAAGGCCATAATGGATGGACTGGGAAAACAGGGAGCAGTTCATTTCCCCACAAACAGATGGCAGTGTTTCTCAGGCATGTGAGACTATATATATATATATATATATATATATATATATATATATATATATACAGAAACTTGTAAATAACTCATTAAAGAATAAAGTTACGTTAAAACCAAGCACACCATTGTTTTTCTTGTGAAATTCCCAATAAGTTTGATGTGTTACATGACCCTCTTCCTACTGAAAAAACAAAAGTTGGATCCAAAATGGCCGACTTCAAAATGGCCACCATGGTCACCACCCATCTTGAAAAGTTTCCCCCTCACATATACTAATGTGCCACAAACAGGAAGTTAATATCATCAACCATTCCCATTTTATTAAGGTGTATCCATATAAATGGCCCACCCTGTATATATATATATATATATATA
>JANRMT010062800.1:6739988-6750575 GCA_026402145.1 Polypterus bichir lapradei
TGTGGGGGATGTTTTCTTGGCACACTTTAGGCCCCTTAGTGCCAATTGGGCATCGTTTAAATGCCACGGGCTACCTGAGCATTGTTTCTGACCATGTCCATCCCTTCATGACCACCATGTACCTATCCTCTGATGGCTACTTCCAGCAGGATAATGCACCATGTCACAAAGCTCGAATCATTTCAAATTGGTTTTTTGAACATGACAATGAGTTCACTGCACTAAAATTGCCCCCACAGTCACCAGATCTCAACCCAATAGAGCATCTTTGGGATGTGGTGGAACGGGAGCTTCATGCCCTGGATGTGCATCCCACAAATCTCCATCAACTGCAAGATGCTATCCTATCAATATGGGCCAACTTTTCTAAAGAATGCTTTCAGCATCTTGTTGAATCAATGCCACATAGAATTAAGGCAGTTCTGAAGGCGAAAGGGGGTCAAACACCATATTAGTATGGTGTTTCTAATAATCCTTTAGGTGAGTGTGTATATATATATATATATATATTATAAAAAGAAATCCTGGAAAGCAAAAGCAAGGCGACGATATGTGATGTTCTCGGAAGTTCTCGAAAGACATTTAAAAGACCCGCGAGACAAAAGAGACTTCCCACAGATCGTCTCGCGGAGACCGTAAACATAAGACTTGGTGCCAAGAGACTGTCCCAGGGCCATCTCACGGGGACGTGGAACATGAGATTCTTGCAAGACACACCCTACTTACAAGAGATGTCATATAAGAGCACATGCATCAAAAAGCAGTCGTGTAAAAGCACGTAGTGCACACAGATCATGTGCTCGCAACACATATAATGCGTATAAGGACAATACGGAGAATAGAGACCCAAAGGCGTTGGAGAGAAAAAAAGGCAGATAAGAATGGAATGGTACCAACATCATGATGTGGGGATGTTTTTCAGTGGCATGGCCTAGACATGGTTGAGAGGAACCCAAACGGAACAAGGTACAGAGATATCTTTAATGAAATCCTGCTGCAGAATACTCTCGACTGGGCCAAAGGCAACCCAGGAGTGGCTTAGGGACTGGTCTGGGAAAATCCTTGATTTGCCCAGCCAGGGCACTGACTTGAACCCAATAGAACATCTCTGGAAACACCTAAAAATAGCTGTCCACAAACAGTCTCTATTCAACATGATAGATAGAGCTTGAGAGGATCTGTAGTGGAAAATGGCAGCAAATCCCCAAATCCAGGAAAGTGAAACTTGTCACTTTATACCCAAGAAGACTCCTGGCTGCAATTGCTGCCAAAGGTGCTTCAGCAATGTACTAAGTAAATGGTCTAAATACTTGGGTCAATGTGATATTTCAGTATTTTTTATTTTAAATACATTTTCAAAATGTTTAAAAATACTTTTTAATTTATTAGTCTGCAGTACTGAGTGTTGCTTGTTGTGAATTTAAATGATTTTAGCACAAGGCTGCAATATAATAAAATCTGTAAAAAGTGAAGCGGTCTGAATACTTTCAGAAACGACGATAGATGGATAGATAGATAGATTGGAGTGCTCTCTCAGGGTTGGGAGCGAGATCCTGCCCCAAGTGGAGGAGTTCAAGTATCTCGGGATCTTGTTCACGAGTGAGGGAAGAATGGAGCGTGAGACAGACAGGCGGATCGTGTGCGGCGTCCACAGTGATGCGGGCTCTGCATCGGTCTGTCGTGGTGAAAAAAGAGCTGAGCCGTAAGGCAAAGCTCTCAATTTACCAGTCGATCTACACTCCTACCCTCACCTATGATCATGAGCTATGGGTAGTGACCGAAAGAACGAGATCGCGAATACAAGCGGCCAAAAATAAGTTTCCTCTTTTGGTGTCTGGGCTTTCCCTTAAAGACAGGGTGAGAAGCTCAGTCATCCAGGAGGAGCTCAGAGAGGAGTCAGATGAGGTGGCTCGGGCATCTGATCAGGATGCCTCCTGGATGCCTCCCTGGTGAGGTGTTCTGGGCACGTCTAACCGGGAGGAGGCCCGGGGCAAGACCCAGAACACGCTGGAGGGACTATGTCTCTCGGCTGGCCTGGGAACGCCTCGGGATTACCCCAGAAGAGCTAGAAGAAGTTGCTGAGGAGAGGGAAGTCTGGGTATCTCTGCTCAAGCTGCTGCCCCCGCAACCTGATCTTGGATAAGTGGAAGAGGATGGATGGATGGATAGATAGACAGATAAATAACACTATATTTATCCAAAGCGAAAAATAAATAAATATTATAAGAAACAAATGCACAACAGGATTAAAAAAAGAAAGAAACCATCTGACTCGACTAAAGATAAATAGAGCAGTCACAGTGAGGCATTGTAAAGGCGTACTGTCATAGCTGAAGAGGAGCGCCTATAGCGTTTCCTGCCATACTTCTTTCTAAGACATAAAGGACCACAGTTTCTTTTCATGTCTGCATGGGTTTGTACCCCCACTTCCTCAAAATGCAAATGGGCAAAATTGCAAAAGTTTCACTAGCAAATCCAAGTTGGTCCTGTGCGGGTGTGTGCATGAGTGGGTATTGTGGTGGAGTGGCACACAGATCAGAGTTAATTCCTGTGGAACTGTTATGGTGTGGGGTTGCTTTGCAGCTTGCAGTCATCAAGTCAGCTATGAATTATGCATCACATCAAAGTGTGCTTAAGCAGAATGTGAGGCCATCTGTCCGAAAGTTAAAGTTAAATGTTAAACGGACCTTTTAATATGATAATGATCCGTAGCTCACTTTCAAACCCACCAATGAATAAGTCAAAAAGAAGAAATGGAGGTTTACGGACAAGCCTAGTCAAAAACCTGATTTGAATTCCATTAAAATGTCATGGTGGGATTTGAAACACAAACCTCTTGCAGCTGAAGAAATTTTGCATAGAGTAGGTCAATGCCAGTTTCTGGGGCTAGGGGTGGGCTTACTTTTTACCCAGTAGACCATTATTTCCATTGACATTTTTTTTTTAGTAACTGATTGAAAAGGCAATTTCTTATCATGTTATTTCTTTTTCTTTTTCTTGTCATGTTGTTTGTCTGTTCAAGTATCTTGAAAAAGTCCACAAATTTCATGGTGTATACTTACTTTTTCACATGATTGTATATATATTGTCAGGGATGCCAGGGGCAACGACCCGGCCGGGACGCCATGAGGTCACCGCCAGGAAGCGCCCCAATGCCTTGGGGACCTGAAGATTTAGGACGGCACCCGGAGAGCTGCCAGGAAGACAGCCGGCACTTCCGCCACACTGGGGCGTGGCCAGAGGAGGAATGCCGGGAACACCTGGTGCTCATCCGGGGACTCTATAAAAGGGGCCGTCTCCATTCATTCAGGGCTAGAGTCGGGTGGAAGAAGGACGAGGCAGAAGAGAGTGTGGAGGCGGCCCGAAGAAAGGCATTGAGTGGCCAGGATTGAGTTGGGGTTTGTGCACTGGACTTTATATTTGTAAATAATTGTTGTAAATAGTTGTGTAAATAAACGTGTGGTGGTGATGAACAACATGTCTGCCTGTCAGTGTCCGGGTCGGCTCCACAATATATATATATAAACTGTATATGTGTGTATGTGTTGATTAAAGGATGCATGCATGTATACTCAACCATTGTTTTGCTATAACAAGAAAAGTGTAGGACCCAACTAGAAAAGCAAAGCAGAAACCAGGCCATGACTGGTTGCCAGTTTCTTGTAGGGCACACTCACTCGCACTGGAATATTTGGAGGAAACCAAAGCAGGTGGCAAGCAGGATTGGATTTACGTCCATCTCACTGGAGCTGTGAGAGAGCAGCGCTATCCAGAGCTTCCCCGCGTACATGAGTGTAAGAATGTAAAACACTATGTAAATTTGCTATAATTACTTTAGTGTGCCACTGATGCTGCATATTAAGTTTCTTCAATGAAATCAGTAGAATAAGATCAATTCCCAGTAGATGCTGTCGTTAACAAGATCACAATCTCTGTCACAATTAGCACTTATTTGCACCTATGTTGATGGAAGTTCATTAAATCAAAGAATGAGTAGGCATAAAAAATTAAATATTTAACCTCCAGGGTGTCAGAGAGGCTGAAAAGAGGGGAAGCTTACAAACTGCTAATGCTGCACTTGGTCTGCAAAGTGCAAAAACATGAGAGACACATGCTGCCTACTAATTCCCAGCATACACGATAACCTAAATCAGAGATTGTTTAAAGAATTATTGAAGATAAACTGCATGTACTTTTAGCTTATTATAATTGAAGCAATGCTGAAGGAATCATCTTTAAGAAAATGTAAATCATTTATATGATGTTCTATATTATGCCCTTTTTTTCTTTTTAAATTTTGATGATTAAATTAAAAATGAAATGCACAGATACTATGGTGGGGTGGGAAGTTCCACTTTATAATATTTACTGGGCACTTTAGACAGCAGAAATAAAATCTCCAATTACACTCTTAGTCAAGAAAACATTTTGTAAATAACAAGACTTTGGCTATCCTGCACTTTGTGTTCAGGCACTTTGCCTTCCTCTGGGTATAACTTACATTTAACTGTTTACTTAAATTTAAAGTCAATCCAATTTATTTTTTGTGGCACATTTCTTTTTACACTGTCTAAAGGACTTGTACACGTTGAAAAGTATAATGCTGATAAAAAAATCCACATACAAAACACCATGCCATACATTATGCACCCATCCATTATCCAACCCGCTATATCCTAACTACAGGGTCACGGGGATCTGCTGGAGCCAATCCCAGCCAACACAGGGCGCAAGGCAGGAAACAAACCTTGGGCAGGGTGCCAGCCCACCACAGTCTTCCATATCTTTTTAAATATTTTATTAAAAATAAAACTTCATGGTGTAGTTTGGATCAAGTTAGATGGTGAGCTGCTAGTTCTTTTGTCAATTACATCTCTTTGTTAATTGGCAGCAATTAAGAGTAACAAATGGAGCTGGTTAAGACTAAAAGAAGAAATTAAAGGTTGAGAATTTTAACAAGTAAGTTACCTAAAATGAAGCAAAAAAATATTATGGAGCCGTAGCAACATTATTTAGGTTCTGTGATGGCCCTCCAGGAATTAATATGGAAAGCCCTGGTCTAAAACTTAAGCTTTGGAATGCAACACATTTGCGTCTTCATTTAATACTCACGGAAATGTTGTTATCAAAGGATCCTCACAAGCAGACTGATTGTGTTAAACTTTGATCAAAAATGTGTTCCTTTGGGTGGCGCAGTGGGTAGCGCTGCTGCCTCGCAGTTAGGAGACCTGTGGTTCGCTTCCCGGGTCCTCCCTGCGTGGAGTTTGCATGTTCTCCCTGTGTCTGCGTGGGTTTCCTCCCACAGTCCAAAGACATGCAGGTTAGGTGCATTGGTGATCCTAAATTGTCCCGAGTGTGTGTGTGTGCGCCCTGCCTGGGGTTTGTTTCCTGCCTTGAGCCCTGTGTTGGCTCCAGCAGACCCCCGTGACCCTGTAGTTAGGATATAGCGGGTTGGATAATGGATGAATTTTGAACAGACCACATTATAAGAGTTGTGACTAAGTGGCATTAGATGCCTCATGACTAATTTTGACTAGTCCCAATTTATTATTAGCTGAGCCTTCAACAACAACGACAACTCGATTGCAATCCTGAATTGGAAAAATTCACTTTCAAAAAGTCAGTAGAAGGTGCAAAAAATAAACAAAAATACTCTTCCATTTTTGATTTGCTTCCTTAATAACAATTCTGTATACAGAGATTTTGAGTAGATAAACCGACAGCTGTTCAAAGGTTCAGTCTGGTAAATTAATAATATTAAGGACAAACGTGAATATTATTTTTGTCTGAAAAATTATTCGAGTCAGAAAAATGTGATATGCAAGAACTAAAGGCCACAGCAGACAATGATGCTTTTAGAAAATGTTCTTTCAAATTATGCTTCTTTGTAAAATATATTTAATTTGTAGCAACATGTTCACATTTAGCCGTTTGATTGTTCACTCCTACAGTGTGTGTGTAATGGTTTCATATCCTAAACTAAACTTTAAATCTTTTATACTTTCTTATAATTACATTTCCCCCAGTGTGAGCATCTATTAATTATGATACAGACTGGCACCAATGGTGGGTTTCTCCCACTGCAAACCTACAATATTACTTAGTGGGCTCAAACAATACTCTTTCCTTGACTTTGCTATTTATCTGCTCTAAGCAGTTTTATACAAAGACATTACAGGATGAAATGAAAAACAATTTCAGTATCCTCCTAAGAGTGTTGATCAGTGAAATTCGGTAAACCATTTTTTGTAATGATTATGCTGTGTTTGCTAATAATTTTGTTCGCTGAATATTTGCCATGTGGCTGGTGTAGACAATTTTTTTTTTTTTTCCCCTGCAACCTAAAATGCTTCGCCAGGTCAGCGCTACGTCACAGGCCTGTGGCAGCCAATGTTGGATGGAAATTCCCTTGCAAGTATACTGCATAACTCTAATCCCAGGGCCGTTCTTAGGTTTTTGGGGGCCCTAGGCATGGAGCATAGGTAGGGGGTCCGCCCCCCTCGGAGCTGAGGATAAAACTGAATTGTGAAGTTGCAAAATGGACCTCAGACGAGAGATTTATGTCCCACTACCTCTTTTCCTTTTTTGACGGAAACGATAGCCTACTTGTATAATTATAGCAGAGCAGACGGAGGGACGGAGCAAACCACCCACTGTCGAGTCACTTTTTGGAATGTTTTTTATCTTCCCAGCTTCCGCTATTTATAGCGTGATCGATTTGTTGCGCTGACGCTTGGAGGCAGGCGAGGCTGATGATCAGTGCACTCCCCACCCACCACTCCGTCACCTCGATTCTGCCTGTCGTCGTCACTGTTTCCTCTTTGCTCGGGCATAACCATATTGATAATTCCGCCACCAGAGAAAATTTGTACTTCTGAAATATATGGACCTGTAAGTTATAGGCTGTTTGGTTAAAAAAAAGCACCTGGCAGAGCCTCCTTGGCAGTGGGGGCCCTAGGTGGTCACCTAGTTTGCTTATGCCTAAGAACGGTCCTGCAAATCCTAGTAGTGGGCTAAAAATCAGTGGAAAACTTGCAAATACATTTTAACAGAAAACATGCATGCATACTAACTGCGTTAGTGTATTTATGTCTTAAAGGTAACATCTTTTTTGGATTTGTATGTGGCCTGCGTATAATATGTGAGCTTACCCCTGTGCAATTGATGCAGACAGGAAGGTGTGAAGAACCCACACGCTTTCGAGTTTCACTTATTTGGTCACCACCGTAGTGAATAAGCAAAGGCATCAGGGAAAAAAAATAAGTGTCCTTTTTGGTTTAAAAGACACAAGTAGCTGCTATTAAATCTGTGGAGGGCAGGCCTTAGTTAATTCAGGCTTCCTGCCTGCAAGAAATTTTGGTATTCTGATAATTAATTTTATCTTAAGGAGGCACACTGGCACAATGGTTGGCACTGTTGCCTCACAGCTCAGGCTACCATTGTGTCCACAATAATTGGTCCAGCAATTTTGGCAGACATTTCCCTAGCCATCAGAGATTCTTCAGATACTATTGCCCCATTATAATCGACTCAAAGCTAGTTCAGTTTCTTCTTTTCCATTGACGTCAATGCATTTCACTCAGTTTGGTGAAATTCTCAAAACACTTCTGCAATTTTGTGGAACTCAAAGTGAAGTGAATTCAGCTTCATTGATCCCTCTCAGGGCGGCACAGTGGCGCAGTGGGTAGCGCTGCTGCCTCGCAGTTAGGAGACCCGGGTTCGCTTCCCGGGTCCTCCCTGCGTACAGTTTGCATGTTCTCCCCGTGTCTGCGTGGGTTTCCTCCCACAGCCCAAAGACATGCAGGTTAGGTGCATTGGTGATCCTAAATTGTCCCTAGTGCGTGCTTGGGGTGTGTGGGTGTGCTCCGGTTTCCGTCCAAAGACATGCAGGTTAGGTGGATTGGCGATCCTAAATTGTCCCTAGTGTGTGTGCACTCTGTGGTGGGCTGGCACACTGCCCAGGGTTTGTTTCCTGCCTTGTGCCCTGGGATTGGCTCCCGTGACCCTGTAGTTAGGATATAGCGGGTTGGATGATGGATGGATAATCCCTCTCACGTGCAATTTGGCAGTGCCCTCCTTATTTTGTAACCATTTTTAAAATGTCAGTCCATTATGGTAGAATGATGACGCAGCTTTTATAGCTAACAGTGATATGAAAGACGTTTATCTTTAGATGAGCCAATTAGCTGAATTGTGGCAGATGTGTAGTGAGCCAGAATGTGTGAAGTATGAGTATTGATGGAGTGCAAACCTGCTTGCTTCATGGCCAATAAAAGTAATAAGAAATGCAATCGGCCAAATCAATAGTGAATGCTTTAAAATATTCGAGCTTATGGATGTTTGGGTTAAAGGTTATCCCCATATAATGGGGTGCCAACTTATTTAAGAATTTTGTGACGTGGAGTTTTCCACGATGAAAGGGACGTGAGGCCTCCAGAAGGCTCCACTGGACCGGAGCCTTGAATAGGTCTCACCCCAATGAGCTTAATCTCAGGTCTACTGGCTTTTAGACCCAAAAAAGGGATAAAGTCTCACACATAAAGTAAAATATAAGAAAATATAATAAAAGTCCTACAAGAGGAGGGATGACTGTGAAATGCTGGTTGGTATAAAAATGGACAAAAAATGAATATTTTTGAATAAAGTATTTATTCAAAAAACCAACAAACAAAACCAAAATGCTAAACAGGACGAGAAACAGGATTTGCCGAAAAGGCAATCCACACTGAACAAGTCCCTATACATCATCCAGAAAAATCAGAATCTTTAAAAGACATCAAAGAAGGTAACAGAAATCAGTAAACCCAACAATACCAGTAAAACTCACAAGCTTCATCAAAACAAATGATGGCCTGCTCCTGAGCCTGCTCTGCAGACTTATAAAACAAGAGGGAGGGCTCAGGAGTCATGATGTCACAGTGCCCCACCTCCACAAAGGTGCATTGAGAGGGACAGAACATAATTATACACATCGCAATAAATACATCCCTCCATCCATCATCCAACCCGCTATATCCTAACTACAGGGTCACGGGGGTCTGCTGGAGCCAATCCCAGCCAACACAGGGCACAAGGCAGGAAACAAACTCCAGGCAGGGTGCCAGCCAACTGCAGAATAAATACATGAGAACATAAAAAACATAATTAAAAGATAACAAAAATAATAAAACACGTGTATATTCATCGCATATCTGACATCCAGACATACTCACATATGAGACAGCTTAGAGTCGCTAGTTAATGTAACACAAATGCCAATGGGAGTTGAAACAAAACTGGGTTACTAAGAGAAAAACATGATGTAATTGATAGAAAAGTCTACCTGTTTGTTTTATAGGCCTCAGATCACTGATGTTTAATCAATATGCATTTCTATAATATTACCTTTATTTCTATTAGCTAAAATGTAAGTATGTAATATTTAGTATATTATTTATGTAAATGAGATCTCACTATCTTTTTTTCTATTGTAGGGTTAAAGATGGCTGAAACATATACCAGTAGAATTAGGTGGAAGATAAGAACCATCCCTGTATGGGACAGCACAATCATGCTTACAGCATCCTTCAGGGTAATTTAGTGTTACCATTTAACTTTAAACCCATATGTACATCATTGTTCTAAATTGTCCCTAGTGGGTGCTTGGTGTGTGGATGTGTGCGTGCCCTGTGGTGGGCTGGCACCCTGCCCGAAGTTTGTTTCCTGCCTTGCACCCTGTGTTGGCAGGGGTTGGCTCCAGCAGGCCCCCGTGACCCTGTAGTTAGGATATAGCGGGTTGGATAATGGATGGATGGATTTTTGGGATATTGGAGAACATTTATGGAAACTGGGGATAATCCACACAAACATTTCCATAACAAGAGGCAGGGTAAGAAATTGTACCTTGGATATGTGACACAGAAAGTCTGCGCTACCCTATAAATTACTTTAATGGTGAAAAGTCACTTGATTTTTTTTTTTCACATCATGATGTCTATATTTTGATGGCTTTGTAATGAACTGGCAAACTGAAAAAATAACTAGAAAAAGACAAGAAAACTAAATGAACAAAACTGGATCACAGAGAGAGGGAGGGCCAGAAGTGGACATCATCTCTGACACAGATACGAATAAAAATAGCTGACCATTAAAGAGACTTCACATGCCAAGAAAGTCTCACTTGGAAATCCATTTAGTTAAAAGTGGTGGCTTTCATCCACACATGTCAAATTAGGGCAGAAAGTCTTTGTGACAGAATGACACAGCTCCAAGGATTGTCACTCTTTGGCTAATACTAAGAAAAAACTTCAGCCTTCTAATTAAAGTGAAGAGGCAGAACTGTAGCTTATAATATTGTGTAGTCAGCTCTAACTACTATACGTCTTCTGATCAGAAAGCCTGGGGCAAGACATCAGGGGGCTAGGGCCAGCATAAATCAAGTCATAAGTCCCAGATGGATAAGGCAGAAATCTTGCTGCAGGATGCAATAAATGGACATGCAGGTATCAACTATAAAAGTAAAGTAAGTCCATAGAGAAAGGTATTGCTAAGCACATGCTGTGCAGTGTGTGCCTGAACTGTGCTAGATAACATGGCATACACCCACAA
>JANRMT010062800.1:6765772-6780775 GCA_026402145.1 Polypterus bichir lapradei
TGCGGCCATTCACACCAAGTCAATTTAGATTTGACAGTCAGCTCAACCATATTTGTTAGGACAGTGAAACCACCTAAAGCAACTTAAATGAATATTGGCAGGGCATGGCATGCAAACTTTACACAAAAGGCGCAGTATTAGACATTCAAACTAGGCTCCAAGTACTGTGAAGCCACAATGCTACTCACTGCACCATTGCTCTATTCAACAGTATTGGTTCTATAAATCCTTCAATATTAAGCACACACCAAAATTATATATTTTTATTAGAATCAGGAGGAACTGATGATCTTACAGATTTCCATCAGATGTTTCAAGCCAAATAATACATTTCATCAAAAAATGTATTAATAATGTCTATACAGTATTTACATTTTGACAGTAGAGAAAAGCCAAGTAAAATGACACCTTTTATTGGCTAACTATTTCCATGTAGTAGCGGTACATTTCGGTGTCTTGTATGTCTGTAGTACTAGGGTGTTGTACTGTGTTAGCCATTATGAATGTAGAGAAAAGCCAAGCAAAATGACACCTTTTATTGGCTAACTAGTTTTGACAAGTATTCAAGGAAACACCAATTCAAATTGTGTACAAATAGTCCTAAAACAAATGTTAAAAGTGTACATTGTTTTAACACTAAATAAGCATTTGCATTCACAATTGTGCTTTTCTCCACTTTTTATTGTCTATAGAAAATAAATAGGAGGAAATCAAAGTTCACTCCACTATTAGACTTTTCATTAGACACTCCTCATTCCACCCCCTCTGTCCTCTCGTATTTTCATCAAATTCTAACGGATGACCTTGTGATATGAGCAGTTCCAGTTTTAAAATTAAAACATGCATGTAGTCAACAAATTAATTGTGGCACGGCTGCTCCGGCGGTGCACTGAGCTACTGCTTTGAGCCTGCACAATTCATATCTGTTCCATTCTGATGGATGAGATGAAGATGGATAGTTTAATTGTGGCAACACTGGTTCAGTTGCTAAATCCCTACTGGGAAGCTGTAAATAATTAATTTCGAGTAATTGTTGGTGTCCACCACCCACTCCCAAAACGCACAGTGTGTCAGGAGCTTCTAAGGGGCTTCTTCTTTCTTTGTTTTAAATGCATCAGCTAATTAAGTGATCAACAAGGCAAGGCAGATTTTGACTTAAGATGCAGCTTCTTAGCAGCAATCTACATAGATGGAGAGTACTGCGCTGTCTTTTATCAAAATAAAAAGAAAACAATTGCTATTAACAATAAGTCGGTTTGCATCTTGCATTCCGACTTGTACTTCAAACACTCTTGAGTCTCAGACACGACATGGTTCTTGATGTAATGTTTCCTATTGTTTAGCTGTGAGACTCTGCCACTGTAATTTTTGGGATGTTTTGTATCACTCTGACAGGAGTGTCACAAAGCATGACTAAGACTCTTTCAAAGGCTTCGTCTTTGGTGCGATGGAATGCACATTAACCGTTTCACTCATACCATGACTGCTGCTGGTACAGCTGAATAGTCTAGCTGTGAATTCCTATATATCAGACGTGTACAATCAGGCAGACAAAGGGTCTAAATAAAATTGCACCCTCGGCCATTTCACTTCACGTCTGCATTGCACAGCTGTTGTCTAACGAGAAACGAAAGAAGAGAGGACAAATGCTAACTTTAAGTGACGTGCTGCAGAACTCCTTAAAGATAAATTATAGTAGCTTCACAAGAAATGTCTGATTACGTAAGTGTATGTCGATGTGTGTTTGTGCCTTTAATCCAGCCTTACAAGAAACAATATAATACGAAAAAATAAATAAATAACCAGGTCTCTGATCTATATTTAAAAAAATAGTAACTCCTCGACTAAATCAATGGAGAATGTTGCAGCATTTCAGTGCCCCATTCTATTACAGCTTGATTTGCTATTCCCCTGTAAAAAGGATTTTGTCAGCAGTATCCCCACAGATTCCTTGTCCTCCACTTGGAAAGATATTGGCAGTGATCCAGAGAAGGTTTTTATGTTTTAAAGCCTCAGATGCCTCTTATTACACCTTGAGGAAAACAGACATCCTGCCTTACACCAACAAAGACGTGCAATGAATAATTCAGCACGTCGGAAGGATGGTATGGATGCAGGGAGGCAAGGAAAAACAAAACTCCTGCATTAATGCTGGTGAGAAGCGTCCTGTGGAACTGGAGTGGTGGGAGTCCAAATAAAGTAAAGCAGGCAGGATGGAATCTCTGACGACTCTAGGCTAATGTGTTAGGTGCATACATTATCTTCTTTCTTCTTAAAGGGTCTTATCTACCACACGTAAGGAAAGAACTGTAAAGAAAATAAAGAAAATAATCTGAGCTATCGTGTTTCAGTTATCGTACTTTCTAGGACATCTGGGTACAGAAAAAATATTTAAAAGGCTGCCATACTTTCCACTTCCATTTGTCTTAAAGATATGATACTCATACGCGAATACAAGCGGCTGAAATGAGTTTCCTCCGCAGGGTGTCTGGGCTTTCCCTTAAAGATAGGGTGAGGAGCTCAGTCATCCGGGAGAGGCTCAGAGTAGAGCCGCTACTCCTCCGCATCGAGAGGAGTCAGAAGAGGTGGCTCGGGCATCTGATCAGGATGCCTCCTGGACGCCTCCCTGGTGAGGTGTTCCGGGCACGTCCAATCGGGAGGAGGCCCCGGGGAAGACCCAGGACACGCTGGAGGGACTATGTCTCCCGGCTGGCCTGGGAACGCCTTGGGATTCTCCCGGAAGAGCTGGAAGAAGTGGCCGGGGAGAGGGAAGTCTGGGCTTCTCTCCTTAAGCTGCTACCCCCACGACCCGACCTCGGATAAGCAGAAGAGGATGGATGGATGGATATGATACTCAGTCAAAATGTGCCTTTTAACTTATTTTTGTAAGGTGAAGGTATTGCACGTGTAGCAATGCTACTAGTAGTTAGAACTGCATCTCCCAGCAATCCTTGCATGGGCCGTTGGGGTCAAAGGTGGCCGGAGGGGTTTAAAAGGAGGGCAGGTGTCAGGAAGAAGGAGAGTTGTTTTTGTTGTTGTACGTTGTGTGTTGCATTTATCTGTTGGACTCCCTGCCGTTAAATTCAGCCATATTTAATCATTGTGTTCCTGGATTGTATTCGTTCGTTGGGGTCTGGATCGTCTGTCTACCTGTGTACTGAGGACTGTGTTTGGATTCATTGGCTTTCCCGCAAGAAAAGGAGCGCTCCTGAACCATCCGTTCATCTTCATCCTTTCAGCAACTACCGGTAGGACTGTGCTTTTCATTCCCTTGCAACATACAGATCTCTGGATTTAATCTCGTCACCTCTCATTTTATCTGGTTTAGTTTTTCCATGGACTTTGGTGTGTGGTGTTTGTGTTTATATGTTAAATGTAATATCGCCGAAGGGGTCAGGGGTGGTATTATTGTTCACATTAGTTAATTTAATTTCATTACATTCTTACTTGTTTAATGTTCCCAGTGTGCTTTATTTGGTCTCTGTTGTGAGTGTGTGGGTCGATCCAAGGCTAGGGGTGTCTCTGGGATCTCCTCTATTAAGATAAATAAATCACGGTGTGAATCGTAGCGGCCTCTGACCGCTACACATGTGCACTACAGAATTGAGCTTTCCGAGTTGACAAATTCTATCATAAAAGCCTGAGGTCCTATCTTCCTTGCAAAACAGCATGACTGTCTTGGGTTTCAGTATATGGCAGCCTTTACAGAAACTCTCTTTGTCTCTTGTTTAATTAGAATTATTAATGCTTTTAGTGTCATTAATTTTATTAATTGATATTATGATTTGACCTCTGGTTTGTTACCATACATTTGTAATGAGTTTTTAAACTAAATAGAATAGGTGCTGCTGTCAGCACAGCCCCATGCACTGGCTCACCTCAACTGCCTCTCAGACAAGCAACAAACTTGAAAAATGTCACAAGGCGAATGTAAAACACCTGATGGCGGCCTGCATTAAGGTATGGTACGGCAACTGCTCCGTAGCTGACAGAAAGGCCTTGCAACGGGTGGGGAAAACTGCCCAGCACATCAGTGGAATCCATCTGATGACTACAATTGACCTGCAGCATACACGGTGTCTGTGATGGGCTCGGAAAATCATCAAGGATGCCTCACACCCCAACCATGGACAATTTTCCCTCCTCCCATTAGGGTGGCATTACAGAAGCTTTTGGTTCCAAAATAGTTGCTTTCAAAACACCATCACCATCCTGAACTCTCAAACCTTACTTCTCAATGGCTGACCTTCTGACTGTACTTTATGTATATTTTCTAATCTAATCTAATCTAATGTCTATAACATCTGAGATCATAACAGACTCTGAGGAATATAAAGTGGGATCTATTAAACATTCCCATATTATATATATTGTGATGGACAGCCGGCGGTGCAGTCCGGCCGGGATGTGCCTGAAAGAAAAGAATAGAGGAAGGCAGTCTTTTCAGGGCACTGCATCCCCTGGGACACTAGGTGGCAGCTCCCCTGGACGGAAACAGTTCCCCCGGATTCCCTCAAAGCATCCTGGGACATGGAGTCTGTTTCCTCAGCCCTGTTGGGTGCCATGGGGAGCTCACAAAGAACCTGGGGACTATTAATGTTACGACAACCCGGAAGTACTTCAGAGTCACGAGGACGGAAGCCCGCAGTACTTCCGGGCTACTTGAGGACTAATGATGTGTTGTTTGACCCGGAAGAAGTGGAGGAACACTTCCGGGTCGAGGACTATTTAAAGGCCTGGTCGAGACCCAGCAAAGAGAGCCGGAGTTGGGTGGTAGAGTGATGGAGCTGCTGGGAGGAGTGGAGGATTGTGATTATTGATTTTTGTTTATTGTATAATTATTGAAGAATTGTGGCGAGTGTGGTGCTTTGTGCACTGTATCTGAAGAAAGATATTAAAATTCTTCTTGGTGCCTTTTACAAGTGTGTCTTGGATGTCTGTCTGGTGGGTTTCATGGGGCAACAGCAACCCCTAGCATCCACTATATATATATATATATATATATATATATATATATATATATATAATAATGCTAACATATATATATTAGTAAGTAATGGCAAGTATGGGTACTATGATATTTTGGGTACAATGGAGACACTTCTTATTACAGATATTATTTTAATGCTGGGCAGGTTTCATCATGATGAGTGGAAAAAGCAGGACTGGAGATTTTTGTGAATGTGTAATTGTAAAATGCAGACTGAATTTGTCCATGTCTCTACCAAGTCAGTTACATCACCCTGGTTGACTTAGCAACAGAAATGATTCACTCTGTACTATTATCTTAATGATGAATCATTCTGAATGCTTCAAGCAAAGAATCAAATATCCATTATGCATGATCTATTTCTAGACAATACAAGCTGGACCTATCTATCCAAATTTTAATGATTTTAAACATAAACCTGTGGTACAAACTAAGTACTGGCGCCCTGCTCTAGGTTTGTTTCCTGCCTTGCGCCCTATGTTGGCTGGGATTGGCTCCAGCAGACCCCCGTTACCCTATAGTAACGATATAGTGGGTTGGATAATGGATGGATAGACAAACTAAATAAGTCTGTCCTCATATTACTGACACCTAAAAAGCCTGTTATTGAGAGCAGCAGCTCCCTGTTATCCAAGCTAAAAGATTTTATGTGTTTTTGTTTTCCATCTAGGATTTCCCTTACTGTCTTTGTCACAGCTATCAAATTGTTTTTGGGGTTAATAATTGAAATTTGGAGGCAGAGGTGTAACGTTTCATTGCAAGCTGCCTGCCACAGTCACATTGGAAGGTGGCTACGTACATTTTTTGATATTTAGCTTTTAGCCTTGTCCTACTTGACTGTTACTTTTCAGGCTTAAAATCTACAAAATAGTCTTGAATATTTTAATAAAGGCCACAGACATACAGTACACCCACTAAAAAAAGACATAATAAATACCAAATTGCTTTTACAATTCTATTCTTTGTCTTCATATGTATAGTGATTGAAGTATTAGGGCACATGGTACAGGAGAGATTGCCATTGGCTCCATTCCTGCAGGATTATCAAGGCAGAGAGGTCGCACCTCAGTAGGAACAACAAGTGCGGTACAAGTAAAAACACTGCTAATGGTGTGCGCATATAACCAAAAGGTTTATTAGCATTCATGTTTCTCGGAGGACACCCGCACATTGTTAGTGACGAAGATGGAGTACTGAACAGTGACAGACATTGAAGGCATCACTCATTTGTATAGACGGGATCCTCTGTAGAATACTACAGAGAATCTGGCAGTTAGGCTTCACTCATATGTATTTGTGTAAATAGGATCTGTATGTGTGTGTGTGTTAATCTTCAGGTGCGAGAGTAGACCAGTCTAGTAACAAACATGTTGAGTTTCATTCATCCCTCGATAATACCAGTGGTTACAAAAAGAAAAAGCCAGGTATAAGTAGCCACCTTTAGGTACCTAGGCTCAGTTTCTGTAACAGGGTAGGGCTATTAACTGTACAGAAGGAGCCCTCATTTTTCATTCTTCAGAACAATAAGGAGAACAATAAGGAAGGAGTGCTCTGGGCATGTTGCAAGGTCACTTTCCAAGGGACGTATAGTGTCCAGTGTCTACCAGGAGACAATGACTGAGAGAAAGAACCAGAATTTGTAGATGGATGTTGTCATCTTTCAGCCGGATGGTCTGGTCTGCCAAACTCAGTGTGTTCCAGTCACCGTCCGCAACAGGATGAGCACATGGTAAAGGAGTGTGGATATGATGAGAAGTTATTTAAATGGGCACCATTTTTTAAAAGTTTGTGATGCAATTTATATTTAAATGTGTCTCACTGGTTAAAAACTGTGTTTGTTGTTACAGCTTCAGGATCCATGGTTCAAAATAATGTAAATGGCCAAAAGTTGAAAAATGGGCTGGCCAGTTAATTGAACAGAAATGTTTTGTGACAAAGCAAGGAAGCTATGGAACAGAACCTGTAGGCAGGTGATATCAACGTATTTCAGATTAGGGTAAAGAAAGATAATTTATGGAACCACAAAAAAAACACAAAGGAGAATAAGAGGAAGGAGTAAATAAAGTACAAAATGGATCACTAGAATAACAAATGCTATGCCACTCTGAGCTTTTCTTGACGTAATTGACCTCCTTCTGGTCTACAGAATCAAAATTCTCTTCCCTGCCTCTCAGCCTTCCTTTTCCATAAACCAGTGGCCTTCTCGTCCTCCTCATCAGACGCGCCCTATTTCTCTGTTCCTCTCCTGACTCCAAGCAGTTTGAATGAGGAGGTGGAGATCCTTATAAGGCTATTGCTGGAAGATCTTCCACCATCACTCCAGCTTCCCAAGAAACCTTCCGGGTCATCTTTATGCCCACGGGGACTCCTGCAAACACAAAATTTCCCACAACCTGAATCATTGCAGCCAAACAATACTGATGGTGAATATATCCCATCCGGAATTGACGCTGCCTTGCAGTTTGTACAACCTCTAATTTTCCTTTACAGAAGTCATGTCATTCCTAGCAGCACGACTATTGCTTCTGTCTTCAGAGTCGCCAGGCTGGACAAGCTAAGCTCTACTGTGGTCTCTTAATTGCATGCAGCACCCGTGTTACACTGTTTCCTTGTTTTAACTTCACATTGTGACACAGAACATCTGCCACAGATGCCCTCCTGCCACTGGGAAGCATTTTAGATTTGACAGCGATAATATATGCACCGCCTGTCAGCAGAGATGATTCACTTGCATTCCTTTTTTGCCTCAAGTGTAACACGGAATGTTGAATTTTGTTCTTTAAGAGGGATGTCTCACCTTTCATATTACATTTCACTCATCTACAGCTTACATTTAAGCAGTCATCCATCTAGGTCTTTAGCTGAAATTGTTTTTCAAATATCAGAAGAAAAGTCCATTATTGAAAACTATCCTTGTGGAATCAAGAAATGTATAATGATACAGTAGCTGGCATTTGCTGGCAGAGTTCAGGCAGGAACTCTTACGAGATTATTGTTAATTCACTAAAGGACAGAAGGAGACCAATCTGAATTTGATATGCATTACATTTACTCTGTAAAAGAGGATTTATATTTATATCTTGATTTTCTGTTGATCTAAAAATATATTTTCAAAAATGCCTGGGAATTTTTCAATTATACAAAGGTGACTTCTCACCTGCAATTGGGATTCGTATACTAGGCACAGTCTTTAACGACACATAAAACATTACACATGTAAATCACATCTCAGTTACCTGAAAAGAGTGAAGTAGAAAGTGAATAAAACATGACATTTAGGATCAGGAGACCAAATGCCACTGCAAAGCATCTGGAACTCTGTTTCTAAAAGAAGCAAAGGAGTTCCACACCACAGAATGGAAACAAAAGCAACTGTTTAAGACAAAACTAAATGAAATGTGTTGAAGAAAAAATAGAATTCAGTAAAAGGCAGAGCAAGAGTGTTAAGAATGACAACTTTTATGAAATTTTTGTGCACTTCATACTGGGGATAAAATTCCTTCTGCATCTCTTTCAGAGCCAAGGAATTAATTTTAGTTTGTGATCAGAGGCTTCTTCTAAGAGTTGAGCATTTTTTAATGCTTGTTTCTCTGCCATTTTGTTTTGGTTTCAGGCACCACCACGTTGGCATTTGTGTGGTTGCTTCCCATAATGCACCAGGAGTGCACGACGGGTGGCATCACTGGTGTGAGTCACCATATGCATTCCCAGATTATCCAAGACTGGGAAGATCTAGTGATTCATTCGACTCTTGTTTTTCACGATGCCTGGTGTTAGAAATATGCTGGGAATTTTGACTTTGATTTTTGGTTCGTGTTTTGGCTTTGACGATTCTGTTTTTGACTTCCGGCATCAACCCTTGCTTTTTTGATCACATCCTTCTGTCCTGGTCATTGCTCACAGAATTTTTAACTGTCTGCCTTTTTCAGTCAAAGTCAACTTTATTGTCATCTCAACCAGATACAAGTATACAGATAGATGAAATTGCGAAGCTCAGGGTCCACAGTCTAACAACATGATGTGCAAATAATAAATTAAAAATAGAATTAAAATTTTAAAATTAAAAAAAAAATACAGTACAAACAATACGTCAAGTGTGACAAATGGCTCTATTAGCATATGTGTGTATGTGGCAAGGAAAAGACAGTGGAGCAGAGATGAAGTGCATGACGTCTATTTGAAAAAAAGATTTTTTTTTTCTTTTGTTTTCCATTAATATTTGTTTTTTAATTTTCTAATACCATTAAGCCACAAACCTCACAAAAAAACCCAGAAATGTTCACCTCCCAGGCTATAGAAGATAATCTTTAGCTTGGCTTCTTAAACCTGGTGCGCTGGTAACGCTATCTTACAATACGGAGACCAAGGTTTGCATCCTGGTCCCCCTACCAACTTTATAATCTCCTTGTGTATTCATGGTTTCCTCTGGGTGATCTGTTTTCTTCCCAAAGTCCAAAAACGTGCAGCTTAGGTTGATTGGCAATGTTAAATTGGCAATAGTGTGTGTGTGTGTGTGTGTATATTCACCACGCGATTGAGTGCCGCCATGTCCAGGGATTGATCTTGCCTTGCACCCTTGGCTTGCTCGAATAGGCTTAAAAATGGTATGGTATGGTATGCTATGGCTTCTTAGGCTCACTCCATGATGGATATTATATGTGTGATCATGCTGTAGCTTTTATTTCGAGGAGGCTGCCATAAAGGGAGACAGTAACATTTTTATGTAAGGACCAGGAGAAACATGAAGTCAAAAAAGTAAGCCAAAGTTAGAAATGAAAGTCAATCCCACTTTTCATCCATCCATCCATTATCCAACCCACTATATCCTAACTACAGGGTCACGGGGGTCTGCTGGAGCAAATCCCAGCCAACACAGGGCACAAGGCAGGAAACAAACCCCAGGCAGGGCAGGCGCACACAGACACACACCCACACTTGGGATAATTTAGAATCGCCAATGCACCCGACCTGCATGACTTTGGACTGTGGGAGGAAACCCACTCAGACACGGGGAGAAAATGCAAACTCCACGCAGGGAGGACCCGGGAAGCGAACCCCCAGGTCTCCTAACTGCGAGGCAGCAGCGCTACCCATTGCGTCACCGTGCCGCCCTCCTACCTTTCAAACGAACTGAAAATGTAATTAAAAAGTCACAAGTCAGAACCACAAGCAAGAGCTCAGAAACTAGAAGAAATAAAAAAAGATGTCCAAAAAAAAAAAAAAAAGATCAAAAATTTGAAGTCAAACAGATGAGAACAAGGAGTTGTTAACTGAAAAAATCAGAAACAACAGTCTTTCAAACGATGATTCAAGGCTTATCTGTAAAGTGCAGGAAGCAAACTCTGAAAAAGATTTTGGGGTTTATGATGACACATTTTCATCATCTAAGCAATGTGTAAAAGTAATTAAAAGGGACATGAAATGTGAAGTTAAATCCTTAAAACTGCTGAATATAAGTCAAGGCACATTGCCCAGAGGGGACTGGGTGGTCTCGTGGTCTGGAATCCCTGCAGATTTTATTTTTTTTCTCCAGCCGTCTGGAGTTTTTTTTTTGTTTTTTCTGTCCACCCTGGCCATCGGACCTTACTTATTCTATGTTAATTAATGTTGACTTATTTTTATTTTTTTGTGTCTTCTATTTTTCTATTCTTCATTTTGTAAAGCACTTTGAGCTACATTTTTTTTGTATGAAAATGTGCTATATAAATAAATGTTGTTGTTGTTGTTATTATGCTAAGACTATATAATGTATTAGTGAGACCATATTGGGTGCAGTTCTGGCCACCATGCTACAAAAATGACATAGCATAACTTGACGCTGTGCAGAAGGGAACGACCAAGTGCATCCCAAGACTTAAGAGCATGACCTATTGTGACAGACTCTGAGAATTAAATTTGTATAGTCTCGAGCAGAGAAGAAGGCATGGGGACCTAAACCAGGTCTTCAAAATCCTTAAGACAGATGCATAGATGAAGTAGGTAGGGCACAATTCGTTCAGCTTGAGGGTAACTCACACACTCATGGACACCAGTGAAAATTAAGGGGAAGTGCATTTAAGACCAAAGACAGGAAGCACTTCTTTACTCAAAGAATTGTCGGATTCTGGGACAAACCCTAAGACATGTATTGTAGTTGAAGCAGCACCTTGACAACTGTTAAGAAGTATCTGCCTGAGATATTGCGACAGCTTAACTATTAACTAAACAGAGGATCTTGATGGGCTGAATGGTCTCCTTTCGTTTGTCAAATGTCTTATATTCTGACATTCTGTGTTCTGAAACTCAGGTTAAACATGGCTGTTCGAATATATAACCTAAAAAGATTACGGTCATGACCTCTGCAGACATGTCCTCAGCACCAGAAGAGCACATCATGGCAATGGATCCACAAAGAGACGACGGCCGAGAGAAGAGAGAAAATGCTATCACGGTTAAGTGTAAAGAAATTTAAAACTTAGTTAAGATGCAAAAAACACAGAAACAAACTTCAAATTTAGAATCTTTATTTGTCACAATTCAGTAATCAATATATGTAATTAGCCAGAAACTCTGCTAGAATTTGAACAGTTTATTTTCAATAACCTGAGATCATGATTAGCTGCCTCTCTTTTTCTGTTCTTATAGCCAGAAAGTCAGCGGCCCTCAAAATGAACAGATGTGGGAATTGATGAGGGGCACAAAAGGGGTATCACCCAGTCAACAGATCTGCTAAGCCCCCTCAGTTTTGTACTAACAGATTTTTAAACACGTTTTAAACAATAGCTACAATTTGTCAGAGGTCACATGTCAACACTATCTGATACCTTAAATTGAAATAAAATCACCTCAATGGTACAACATAATTGCTCATCCATCTGATTCACACTGACTCCAGATCCATTCCATATCCTGAGCAGCAATGCAAACTGCAGTTTTCATACTTTTCAAACAGTCTTTTATGGGGTAAAGCACATTAGTGTCAAATGTATTCATGTTTTAAATCTGTATTGCGTATTTAGTAAGCCAGCTGAGCCTCCGATCCCTCTATAGAGTGTTTATCGTGCATTCAAATTTATAAATTAGTTTTGAACATCCATGAATCTGTTGAGGAATGTGAATGTTGCTAGCCGAACCAAACTGTTTTATTTGAACAGAGGTTATTAATAAAATCATGAAATATCAAGTGATGAACTGTTATAATATCAGATTTTAGTAGGGAGTATTCTTTTTACTTCACAATTTGTTTGGATTGAAAGTGAAATTTGATTTTCAATGCAGTAGTTTCAATAGTTTAGTTTTCACCAAAATATCACTACCATCTGCAGCTTTTTTCCCTGGCACCAGACTGGGCTTTGCCCCTGAACTGCCCCCTTCCAGAGCCCACAATATAAGAGCCATCAACATCCAGAAGATGGACTCTTCAGTCTGATGACCAGCATTGAAGATGCCACTAGTGTTGATTTGACTCAAACTTATTTCCCCCATTATTATTTTTTTATGGTTTTTGCACTATAATGGGTCATTGCATCTTGAGCTGCATGTAAATGTTGTCACGCACGCGCGAGTAGGGGGCCGCGGACGGACCTTAATACGTTCGGGAAGACATACGCCAGCAGGGAGTGGCGGGGTACTAACCTTTCTCCTTTTGTTTCTTACAGAAGAAAAGACGCACCGCCGCCATGAGACTCCCTCCTACAACCTCCCGCACTACGCTACCTCCGTCCACTACTCATGACGTCATCAATCCCATCTTGCACCACGACTCCTTCCCAGCATTCCTCCACTTCCGGCCCCTCCTCCATAAATGTCCGTCGACGCCATCTTTGGGTGTCATGCACTGGGAATTTCAATTTTTATGTACATTGACCTGATAAAAGTGGATAATACTGCAATATACGGGGCCAGAAAGCCCAAACGTTTATGTTGTTTATTGATCTCTCTTTTACAATGTATATAAATAAAGTCAGTCAGTCATTATCCAACCCACTATATCCTAACTACAGGGTCACAGGGGTCTGCTGGAGCCAATCCCAGGGCACAAGGGAGGAACAAACCCCGGGCAGGGTGCCAGCCCACCGCATGGCATACACACCCACACACACACTTGGGACAATTTAGGATCGCCAATGCACCTAACCTGCATGTCTTTGGACTGTAGGAGGAAACCGGAGCACCCGGAGGAAACCCATGCAGACATGCAAACTCCACGCAGGGAGGACCCGGGAAGCGAACCTAACTGCGAGGCAGCAGCACTACCACTGCGCCACCATGCCGCCCATGTGCTAATCAGCATACCCAATATAGGATGTGAAACTAAAAAAAAATAAAACATGTTCACTAAGGATATTTTAGTCTCGTTTGTTTGAATAAAACAATATTACTGCAAAAACTTATTAAATTTACATATCATTTTGGTAAATGAACATATTTAGCATTCCAAATTTCTGTTTCCAGTCTATTCTGCAGTTTTGATTAGGATCACATTTTTTTTTATGTTTTCTCACAAGGCATCATCATAATCAGCAGTTCAGCTGACACAAAATCAAAGAGGTTTGTGTTACAGGCTCTCAGTTGCAGGATTGTTATTTGCACTTAAAGTATGCAGCATCTCATTCCTGCTGCTCCTGCCTTATTATACTGAGAAAGGCTACAATTACTTGAAACAAACATGGCAGCTTATATAGCAGACAGCCTGCAGCCGCTTTATGGATAAACCTGGTGCCATTTTCCATGTTTGGCCGGGCTAAACAATGTCAAACCAATAGTTATGAAAAGCAATCCATTTATTTTCTGAGCCCATTTTTTATGTTATACATGTGACATTACTGGCTCAATAAACCTTTAAACTATCAGATGTAAGGAAGGAAAAGGTCCTGTAGATTCACTCACACTCTTCATTTTGGGTCCAATTTATAGAAACAAACAAAAATGACCACTGTGGCATTATGGAAACTGGACTACACAGGCAAAATTCACCAGGACACAGGGAGAATGTGTCCACTGCACACAAGTAATACCTGGCCCTGCATTTGAACCCAGTCTCCTGGAGCTCTGAGGCAGTAGCAGCACCTCCAGTACAATTAGAAGCTCTGAAAACAAAATGACTGGTCAAAAGGTCTTCGTAATTTAAATATATTCCTAGGGAGGCCGTTAAATTCATCGCATGGCCATAAGCTGTCAAGTTTAGCACCATAATTTATAGGATCCATGAATGAAAACTAAATTATATTTCAGCCACAAATGTGGCTTATTATTCTTTTCCAGAATGAAACCTCAGGAAAAAGGTAATCTGTGTTCTTATAGCCATGCAAGGAAAGAGTCTATTGGTGCCTTCATTTTTATGTAGGTATGGCAAAAACGTTTATAATTAGTCACACCAGCTGGACTTTTACTAGCAGAAGGCAGTGGAGCTTTGCTAATTACTACAGTATAATTAGGAAATCTTGGCAGGATTCTGAATAGCCATTAACTGCATACAGTAAATCACTCCACTATGGGGCCTTGCTAGAAAATGATAGTATCCAGCCACTAGAGTAAGATGGGTATTATTATCCACAGGTTCCATTCCAGGCTCTAAAATTATTAATAAGTTTTACTTTTGTATGCTTAACTCACTCAAACATTCAGTCCTTGCATAAATTTCTAAATTTTGATGTGATAATGACATGAGATTCGATGAGACTGTCCGCTATCAGCAAGATGCACTGTACTGATGTTAACTACACACTTAACTGTTAGGAAAGGAAGAATAAAAATAACGATGAACTTCCTTCATACAGCAGAGCAAACTTATCTCACTTCGATTATGTATAGAGCCTTATTCGACAGATGCAAAATTTACCCATAATCCACACCCATTCATTCCACTACACACTCTTCTCAAGAGCAGTACAGTGAGAGCAACAGAGGATGCAGCCCTGGAGGGGATGACAGCAGAGACCATCGGAGGACACCCCCTCACACAGTGCTGTGTATGTGCAATGTGGGAATAAACTGGTGAAAAGAGAGAATCCACACTGACACTGACCAGGTCA
>JANRMT010062800.1:6796204-6836157 GCA_026402145.1 Polypterus bichir lapradei
GATAGATAGATAGAAAAGGCACTATATGATTGATAGATAGATAGATAGATAGATAGATAGATAGATAGATAGATAGATAGATAGATAGATAGATAGATAGATATGAAAGGCACCATATGATAGATAGATAGATAGATAGATAGATAGATAGATAGATAGATAGATAGATAGATAGATAGATAGATAGATAGATACTTTATTAATCCCAAGGGGAAATTCAGTAGAGCCTAGTCCATGATAGAACCCACTCTCAAATCCCTGTATTTCTAGACAGGGGCCAGATTAGACTTGTCAATAATGTCACACTCACATTTTTTGGAAGGAAATTTAGAATACCCAAAAAAAGAAAATTCCGCACAGATCCAGGATTATTCCAGACGCACACCAACTGTACACACATTTTAAAAATCAGAATGCTAAATTTGGAAGACAGTAGCATAACTTTCACCCTTTGTCCAAAACAGTTATTTGCACATTATGCTTGCATCATTTATCCCTCCATCCATTAATTTTATGAACCTGCTTAATCCAATATTACAGACACGGGAAGTGGAACCTTATACCAGAAAAGCCAACCTTGGACAAGAAACCATGATATAGTGTCCTGCTCTCACTCACACAGGGTTAGCATTGAGCCAATAAGTTAGTTTAATATCCATGTTTTTTGGGACATGAGATAGAACCCACACAGCCACTTGGGACACACTTCACTCATATTGTGACTGGGTACAGTGGATGTTAATGTTCAAGCTGCTGCCATTTCCTGGGGAAGTGAGAGCAAAGTCTGCTGTATACGTGACATACTACAAACATACAGAATGCACTCCAGAATATTACACCTCATACATTCATTGCAAACACTACATTTTAGGTAAATTCACAAAATAAATTTGAAACACATATTTTATATAACTACACAATTTATAGCATTAAATAAGGTAACCAATTGGTAGTCAATGCATTTTGTTATACTATAGTGTGCATTGTCACATATGGTACTGTTAAGTAACATTAAAAGTATTAAGGTGGACACTGGAAAGCATTTGCTTGGGTCAGGTTATCATATTTCCATTATGGTGTGATGCTTGCCTCCTCCAGCTTTACCTATGATGATTCTCACAGTCCACAGAAGCCATCATGGTAAAATCTCTGTGTTCAGTAATTTAATTAACCCTACGGATCGGAAAAGGAAAAGTCCAGATACATTGTACAATATGTGTAGCCTGAAACTTTGATGGAGATCCGTCTTTATCAGAGGGTAGATTCAGGCAAAGCAGGGGACACCACAATACCTTTATGTGGAAGGAGCCATTGATGTAGTGGTTGCAATGAGGGAAGGAGACGGGTGTTTACAAGAATATGAAATGTACATATTTCATTTCTAATTGATTGATTGATTATGGGTGGATCTTCCTTTTGAACGAACATTTACAATATTCTCATATAACTGTATGGATTAGAAGGAACACTTTGAGGAACTCCTGAACTTGATGGATGCACCCTTTGTGGAGGAGGCAGAGCCAAAAGCTGATGGGCGATCAATGCACATTTCCTCAAGTTGCTCCACAGTGGCAAAACCCCAGGAGTAGAACAGATCTTTTCAGTGTTGCGTGGTCATTGGGAGCTGTGTCTCCAGAGTGGCAGACCAGGGTGGTGGTCCCCATTTTAAAAAAGGGGCGACAGGAGGTTGTGCTCCAACTATTAGGAGTTCACATTCCTCAGCCATCCTGAAAAAGCTTATGCCAAGGTACCAAAAAGGAGACTCCACCCAGTCATGGAAACTCAGATCTATGAGAAGCAATATGGATTCTGTCCAGGCCGTGAAACAGTGGACTAGCTCTTCACCCTCATGGGGATTCTGGAGAGAGCATGGGAGCACGGGCTATCAGTCTACATGTGTTTTGTGGACTTAGAGAAAGCAAATGACTGTGTTCCTTGAGAGATTCTGGGGGTGCTGAGGGAGTATGGTGTTCTGGGGCCCCTAATAAGGTCTATTCAGTCCCTATAGAATCACAGTGAGAGCTGTGTCCACATACTTGGAAAAACATCAAAGAAGGAGCTGAGCCAGAAAGTGAAGCTCTCGATTTATCAGTCAATCTACTTCCTACCCTTACCTATAGTCATGAGCTTTGGGTAATGACTGTAAGAATGAGATCATGGGTATAAGTGGCCTAAAGGAGTTTTCTCCACAGGGTGGCTGGGTTCTCCATTAGAGGTACATAGGATGGGAAGCGCAGACATCAGGGAGAGGCTTGAAGTACAGCCATTGACCCTAAGCATCGAGAGAAGCCAATTGAGGTGGTTCAGACATCTCATACCAATGCCTCCCAGGAAGTTTTATGGGCATGACCAACTGGGAAGAGACCCCGGGAAAGACTCAAGGCTCGCTTTGGGATCCCACAGTATGAGTTGGTAAGTGTGGCTGGGGAAAAGAACTTATGGGCCTCACTGCTGAGACTGTTGTCCCCATGACCCAGCTTCAGATGAGCGGTGGAAAAAAAATGAATGAACTCTATGGATTGTCATTCTGGTCGTAGTGTTGTTCTGCCTTGTACCCTATCAGTAAGAATTTTGCTGGGTATAAACATGGATATACTTTAATTTAACAGATGTCATTCTACTGCCATATTTTAAACACACACCCAAACGTTAGACACACTAAAAACAGCCTTAGGAGATGATAATCAGAAATTAGGTTTGGTATAAAAAGGCTGAAGTGTAGGAGTTCACTTCATGTCTGATGCTCACATCCCACTTTCATTTCTCTCAGAAAGTCTTCTTCACAATTTGCTTTAAATACTGTGAAGTGATAAACTGAGAATTCTCAGGCACATTAACCTTTAAACAGTCTTAAACATGCGCAGAATAGCAACAGTTACAGCAAAAGCTGATATTAGCTGGCTAATAGCCATGTTTCTCATATTATAGACTTGTATATAAACGTTTAGACCCGTGGAATAAATCATTTACAACTTAACACTATTGCCTTCAGGAGTACTACTGTATAATACAAGTTAAAGAAATTAGTACAAAATCAAAAACCCTGCATTGTTTTTTTTTTTTTATTTGAGAAAATAAAAGGTGCTACAGTATACTTTTGCATATTAAATTTTTATAACAAAATACTATATAAAACCATTTCCGGGCATCCTTGAATATCCATTGATTGTCTTCCCATTGTCTCCAGTGATGTAGTATAATTTCAGTGCCACAAGCAAGGTCACAGAAGGAAGATGAAAGTATATTAAGTCTGCCAAAACCATTTATAACATAAGAAACTGTGCAGCCCAGTTGATGTATATCACTTTTCTACATTTGCCATTTTTATGATAAGTTTTATAGAAAACAAAGAAGTCCTTAGACTCACAGTCTAGGATGATTCCTGATTGAAAAGATTACCATGAGGATGAACAAATAAAATACCAAAGAAGTTCAATGGAGTGGTGAGCTAGTCTTCAGGTTAGGCTGATCACCTAAGAAGAGAATGCTGTACATCATTTACGAAGGATCGAAACAGAACAGTGCTCTTTAGGTGGTAGAGCAGAAAGACTGAGACACCATTAGCTTACACTAGAACGCAGAATTATAGAATGCTCTCCTAACTGCCAAAGGAGTGATTAGGCTACCAGTTTATGAAAGCAGAGTAAACACTTAGCATACAACTTTCAGCACTACAAAGATGTTATTAGGGGTATACAGCAACACTTAACCATCCACTTATAGTGCCCATAAATTAGTATTCACCTCTTGGAGGCTTTCACATATTATTGTTTTCCAACATTAAATCACAGTGTAGTTAATTTGTCTTTTTTACAAGTTGGATGCTCTGGCCCCTTCTCGCTTTGTTCGCCAGCTGCCGTGCGGACACTACGCGCTAGTCACGCTTTGCGGCGAATCGTGCTGTGCTTTTTAATAAACACGAATATCAACTCTGTCTTTGATATCTCTGTCTTTCGATACTATTATCGCTTACAATTCATCACTTGTTGGTTTATTATATATGCGAGCATGATCTTTCGGATTCATATAGAAATCCAAGAAAACTTCCTTGTCAGATAAATTTTGTGTAAAGTGTGATACTTTTGAACATATGGATTTGAAACCATTATTGACTGTAGAATTTCTAATACTTTCGATCGTTTAACTTTTTTGATTCTATGTTGCATCGCTTCTCCGTCATCATAAATATAAACCTGACCGAATTGTGTTTTCTTTGAAATTAAACTTATAGTAGCTTTAATTGTTGTGGGTCCACAGATTCTCATAGCATGTTGTCCTGAATCGTGTCAATCTATGTTTTGAGCATTGAATGATGCAAATGCGAACATATTATTGTAGATTTGGATATTTAGCCTGTAGTGTTTGTGGATTTCACTTTCACCAAATAGCAAATCTTTTTTTTCTCGCGGATACGCCTCTTCATTGTGAAGAAACACTACTTTTCCCTGATAGAAACACAAATTAGACGATGTACAAGTCTCCGACTTAAACTTTAAAGCCGAACAATTTCTACATACTCACTATCATATTACCTATGTCCATATAGTCGATCTCTTTTCGCTGTTCCGTTATTTCACCAAGTAATAATTTTCATTTGTTTGCGCTAATGCGATCTTTACTATCAGTTTTTTGGATATTGTGCAGGCAATAACTGATGTCCGAGTGCTTCACCAATCACAAATTTATGGTAGATTGGCAAAGAGAAATCCACTTTAAAAAAACACACACACACGTGTGGCATCTCAGCTAGTGTTTGCCAGAAGGAAGGTCTCTGAAGTCAGCTTGACGCAGGTTCTGTGGTTAGATGAGACCAAAATCAAGCTTTTTGGCCATCAGATTAAATGCTACACAGCAGGCCCTGGAAGACTTGTGAGGGAAGGAGGGAAAATGTAGCAAAATACAACCTGATGTATTCTGCAAGAAACCTGCACCTTGGGAGAGGATTTGTTTTCCAGTAAGATGACAACATTATGTATAAAGCCAAAGCGACACAGGAGTGGCTAGAAGACAACAATGTTAATGTCATGGAGTGACTAAACCAGAGTCCAGATCTCAGTTCAACTGAGAATTTGTAGCTGGACTTGACAACAGCTGTTCACTCACAATCTCCATGCAACCTGACAGAGCCTGAGCAGTTTTGCAAACAAGAATGGGAAAAGTTCAATGCCCATATGTGCAAAGCTGACAGACCTGTGGCGACCAAAGGTGCGTCTACTATATACTGACTCTGTACTTAGGTAATCAGTTATTTTGTGTTTTATATTTGTAGTTTACATAATTCTGCAGAGGGCGTCATCACAGTGGCGCAGTGGGTAGCGCTGCTGCCTCATAGTTAGGAGACCCGGGTTCGCTTCATGGGTCCTCCCTGCATGGAGCTTGCATGTCCTCCCCATGTCTGCGTGGGTTTCCTCCGGGTACTCAGGTTTCCTCCCACAGTCCAAAGACATGCAGGTTAGGCGCATTGGCGATTCTAAATTGTCCCGTGTGTGTGCCCTGCAGTGGGCTGGCACACTGCCCGGGGTTTGTTTCCTGCCTTGCGCCCTGTGTTCGCTAGAATTGGATCCAGCAGACCCCCGTGACCCTGTGGTTAGGATATAGCGGATTGGATAATGGATGGATGGATAATTCTGCAGAAATCTGTTTTCACCTTTACATTAAAGACTCTTTTCCTGTTGATCGATGTCAGAAAACCAACTTTAATCCATACGATTAAATGTGGTACATAAAGAAAATGTGAAAATATCCAAGAGGGTGAATACCTTTCATAAGTGCTGTATTTGCTGGGAATAGCCAGATAAACTTAACAGGCTTGTCTTTGAGAAGAGAATAGATTCACACAGAAATGGAGGGAACATGTAAAGTTTAAGCACATAGATGAGTATCTGGCCATTAGCACTGTGAGGCAACTGCACAAAATCTCTGTCACTATGCAACAGTAACTCGTAGAACAGCAATATTAAAATGAAATGAAATAAAATGAATCTGGGGTACTGCGGTGGGTTGGCACCCTGCCCGGGGTTTGTTCCATGCCTTGTGCCCTGTGTTGGCTGGGATTGGCTCCAGCAGATCCCCGTGACCCTGTAGTTAGGATATAGCGGGTTGGATAATGGATGAATGGATGAATCTGGGGTAAATTATGAGAGGATTCTGCCCTCCTGACAATAAGGTGAGCAAAAATCAAAAAAGTGATATAGTGTGAAAAAAAGTATGGGGTTTTGCGGAGATTAGAATGAAAAGTCGAGTAATAGTACACTCAAAGAGCAATCGGGAAGTCACCACAAGTAAGTAAAAGACAGCACTGCACATGTCTGTTGTAAATGTGTAAGTGTTGGAGCTGTGCTTATTTGAAAAAGAAAATTATTTTATTAGGATCCTTCTGGCTGGCCTCATTTATGATAGTGACTTGGTCAAAAGTGTAGATGAGGAAAACAGAGAGTTACTTCATACGGATTACCAATAAATTGTGTCAGGCAGCCACTCAAAGTTGCACTCATTTGTAGAGGTCTAATGAAATTTCCAAGAAGATGTACAGAATGTCGAAGGGCTGAAATCATATACAGTGCTTAACAATTGTGCTGAAACAGACTAGTGGGAAGCACATATTTTCTGCTAGATGCATTCAGTGAACCAACAATACTGAGACAGGCAAGGTCAAGTAAGTTAAGAGATCTTATCACTTAATAAACAAAGCTGCACACATTTGCTTTTTATTTATACACCATTGCATTGCACTTTGAATTATTACTGTAATTTCTTTATTTGATTAAAACACTGCATTTGAGATATTGTCGCTCAGACGTGCTGAATTACAAACACTGCCAATGAATTCCACTAACATTTACTGCAACAAGCACTAAGCACTCTTGGTACCCTTTACTAAGGGTTTACACAAATGAAAACTTGTACACAGCCTCTTGATTTAACATTAAAATGCTGCCGGAGTGTATGCTTAAAAAAACACATAATCTTGTGCAATAATGCAAATGCACTTTCTGTTCAGGTTATATATTTAATTCCTACTTTTTTAGGATCACTCTATAGTGCCACAACATTTACCGGAATGAAGTAGTTTCGAAAAATGGTGGGAGTGGCAGGAAAGGAAAAACGAATTATCAACAATTTTTCCATGACAGCATTTGACCAAAGATTTCCGTTCTGTGAAAATCGTGCTATTGGCATGTGAAAAGCTCATTGATAGGAAGAGCGCCCAATTCATAAGCAATTAAGATGCTGCTAATTACTCTGGTAATGATTTGCTCTGACAGAATGTAATCATTCAGAAGCTTAGAATTCAGCCTGTGTTAATCGGCTAATTTGCGACCGTTCCGAAAACATAATGCAGATGCATTTTCTTTGTCTTCATTTCACAAAGGAGGAAAAGGAAGCATGCTGAAGAAATGTTCAAGTTTGAAATGCTCTTGTAAAGATTGCTTGTCAGATTTGAGGTTTTCATTTTTATTTAGACAATGATAAAATTCTTGATTAGTTCGAAAGTAGTTGTGTTATATACAAAGAGTGGCATGGTGGCTTGCCAAGTAACATTACTTGCCTGTGCACAACTTCCTTCTGAGTTTAAATGTGAGTGCAAAGTTTGGTTTGTTGACATTTTTGTGGATTTCCTCCAAGTTTCATTTTTCATCCTTAGGTTTTCTTTTTACAACCCCCCAAATCGCCCCAGTGTACGTGAATCGGCAGATCCACTCCCTTTTATTTACTTGGTTTGCCTAATACCCTTTGTCTATTGGTGTTAGAATTGGATTGCTTTAGGACTTGAAAATGGATGGGTAGCCACATTGCATACATGTTATTAATTATGCTGCATGCTCCATTATCTATAATTACTGGGAAATCAATACCTGAAAGTGTAACATTGCCGGATATATTGACAAGTAAAACAGTTACATATTAATTTCTGTGAAATTGTCTAATATTGTGAAGTTAATCTTGACATTTTTCATGCAACTGCAAATTACCATAATAACAATTATGTTCAGAAGGAAGGAGCTAAACACTAGCGGCAATGACAGCAGTAAGAGCCATAATTAGAGGAAAATCGCCACTCACAACAGTAGCAGAACTGGCTCTCGGAGCCTAGATTCTTCAGAAACTCGATTAAACCAGACAATTAGGATCATACCCGGTAAAAAATTCGTTCTTTTAGGGAAGAAACACAGAATTTTCAAGATTAGGCAGCTATACTTACTGTTCACGATGCAAGAGAGTGGATGTTTATGTCCTTTCTGTTTTTTACCTCAGAGAATTCATTTCTGACTTTCTTCTATTTCTGAGTATCCCTTTATAAGCTTGGAATTTTTTCACATTATTTTGCACTGCCATTTTGTTTGGATATGGCCGCCACCATTTTAGAGCTATCGAGTGTCTGTTGCTAAGCCAATATATGCCGTGGTTCACCAGGAGTGTACGACCCTGCTGTCAACCATGCAATGGTACTTTACTTAGGTTGTTGCATGAGATCCCAAATCATCCAAGATTTGAATATAAAGAGCTATATGAGCTACTAATTTTGTTCACAGCTTTCTAGTATACTGAGACACAACTTTGTTAATAAGAACTTTGGATTTTCAGTTAGCTTCCTAGGGTTTGACGACAGATTGTTTTAAACTTACCGGTTCTATCTTTGGCAAAAACTTCTGACTATGTCTTATAAAATCTTTCTTTCTCTGTCTTGTTTGTGATATAATGCTCAGTAATTACCCAATAGACCTAAAAATTGGGTAGAAAGATTACTGTATATTTTCGAAAAGCATGTAACAGTTCCTGGACTAAACAAGTTAGGTAGCATGATGGCGTAGAGGTCAGCAGCTTAGCCTCACAGTTCTAGGGACATAGATTGTGTCACGTGCATGTGCCCGGGTGGCAGCTTAAGGGCTCTGGTGGTGGCAGTTACCTGCAAAGCTAAGGGTTGCCACTGTGTGCTAATACCTTCCCTCTTCCATCTTCTGCAGGATGAAAGATTGACGGCTGTTCCACCACTGACATCACTTCCATTATCTGTCCTCCTGGACCCAATCCTTGCTGTCTGAAACCCATATAACCAGCAGTTCGGCCATCTTAGAGTCAGTAAACACACATACACATTTCTAGTTTGGATAACAGACAGCTGCTGCTATCAATAACAAGTGAGTAGATGGCAACAAGATAAGATCAGAGGTTGAATATCCCGCCTGTCCATAGCCAGTGTGGAGAATGCACACCCTACCCTTGTTAGGTGGATTTCTGTCCATGTCCTTTGATTCCCTCCACATCTTATACATGTCAGGCTAATTGGTGAGTTAGGGAAAGTGTATGGCAATGTTCCATCCAAAAGACCCTTTATAATGGCCAAAGTAGTTACAGGATATGGATAGATAAACTACAATCTTCCTATATAATACGCTACCGTGGCTGTTCGTTTGTCTGTCCAGGATTTTAAACGAACTGTAGCTCGTAAACCGTTTCACCGATTGAACTGAAATTTGGTACACATATATTACGTGATGTCTACTATCCGCTTTTGGGGTGATGATTTGTGTTACTCTTTTTATTTTTATTTTCTTTTATTGTAGAATCAACTCTCAGCAGTGCGCAGCAGGGCAGCCGTGCGGCGCATGCGTATGGGCGCCGTTCTCATTCCTTCCCTACCACCTTCGCTCATCATTCTTGAGGCAGATTGAAGACTTAAGTGCCAGTTTAAGTGAAAAATTAAAGAAAACGTACTAAGTAATTGCAACACAAAAACTAACTTAACCAGTTTTAACGCAAAAAGATGCCAACGAAAGAAGAGAAGCAGCGGGCCGCTAGGGTGGAGAAAAGAAGAGCTGCTCAGGAAGCATCAAGCGCATCAACCTCTGAGCAAACGAATGCTAAACAGAGACAGAGAAAGAGCAAGAAAACTAGGAATGCTCAAGTCAAGTGTATTCACTGCACGTTATCGTGGAGTACGCCGATACTGGTCATACTATAATTGTTGAGTAATTTTCCAGCACTTATCCTATAGATAGAGGTACTTTAATAAAGTTTTCTTTTAAATGAAATGTTAAATAAGAACTATCAAAAATGTCAAAAAAGAAGGAGCTAAGTAAATTATACAAATAATAATAATCATTCTCTTTAATAAAAGCCCTGTGTGCGTCCAGTGTCCGTGTGTGTCTTCTGGTGAAGTGCGCATGCTCGGGGTTACACGGCACGTGTTCAGTCTCTTCCTGTGCATTCCCTGTGCAGACACACACATAGGCGCATGAGAGACAGACACGCACACACAGGCGCGTGCACGACAGACACACGCACACACACACGCGCCCACGCGACAGACACACGCACGCACACACACGCACACAGGCGCGCGCGGGACGCACACACACACACAGGCGCGCACGGGACGCACACACACACACAGGCGCGCGCGGGACACACACACACACAGGTGTGCGCATGCATTGTTGCAGTGTTACTTTTCTTGGTTGTTTATTAATTTTTCAACTGTTCATTTTTTTCCCCTGTGCTTAAAACTCATTAAAAAAGGTGTTTTTAGCGAGCGGGTTGTAAGGCTATAGCGTGAACTCTTCCAGTCTTAGTTTTCTCAGTTGTTCAAGGTTTTCTTAGTGTTATTTGATGTTTTTACATTTAGTTTACTATTACGCTGTGCATTCGGTGGTATAATTAACTATATTTGTGCTTAAAACCGTAAAAAAATATATATTTATATACAGTTCATACGGTCTGGAATGGATTAATTGTATTTACATACAATCTTATGGGGGGAAATTACTTCGATTCACGACCAAATCGAGTTACAACGAGAGTTTTGGAACGAATTATGGTCGTGAGCCGAGGTTCCACTGTATTACTGTCATACAAAATTACAGGCATTTTACGGAAATACAAACCAGTATTACTGAGAGAGAAAATTAAAGGCACACAATACAGTGACGCATATTACAGCCACATACAAGGTCCCTTTCCATTTAATATAGACTATTCCTACTAATGTTTATGCACTACTGTTCTAGCGCCCGTTATTGTAACGGGCTTAATGTCTAGTAATAATAATAATAATAATAATAATACATTTTATTTATTTGTAGGCGCCTTTCTGAACACTCAACTTAAACAAATGAGTTTTAAGTTTAGATCTAAAAAGTGAAAATGATTCAATATTTCTAAGCTCAGGTGGTAGTGGGTTCCAAAGCTGGGGAGCAGAGCAACTGAATGCTCCGCTCCCCATAGTGGTAAGACGGACAAAGGAGACAGTCAAGTGGATGGAGGAAGAGGATCTGAGGGTACGGGAGGGAATGGCAACATGGAAGAGGTCGGACAGATATGGAGGGGTGAGGCTGTGGGGAGACTTAAAAGTTAGTAGGAGAATTTTGAATTGAATTTGGAACTGAACTGGAAGCCAGTGAAGCTGCTGCAAAACGGGAGTGATATGGTGAATAGAGGGGGTTCTAGTAATGATGCGGGTGGGCAGCTCTGGACCAGCTGAAGCTTATAAAGAGATTTGCAAGAAAGACCAAAGAAAAGGGAATTGCAATAATCCAGACGAGAAGTGACAAGGCTATGAATGAGGATAGCAGTGGTGTAGGGAGTGAGGGAGGGGCGAATACGATTAACGTTACGCAGGTGGAAACATGCAGACCGGGAGATGTTATTGATGTGGGACTGAAAGGATAAAATACTGTCAAGGATGACACCTGTGGGGAAGGGGGGACAGAGGAATTATCAATAAATATGTGGAATAATCGCTAATGCCTTTATAAAAGGCATGAAGATCAACGCCAGTCATTCCTGAGAATTATACTAGACTCAGGTCCACTTGCCCAGTCTAGTAGGAAGCTGATTGTTATCCTAAAACACCTTAAGTTGTACAGCCTCAACAGTAATCTAAATAACATCCAAATAGCATTCTTCTCAATCAAATTCACGGTGAGCATATCCCACAATCACTGGACACAAACCAAAAAACAGCACCAGTCCATCAGAGGGCCCTCTCACGCATACACCTACGCTCACACTGGGCCACTTTAGAATGAACAATCAACCTAACCTGCTCATTTTCAGGGATGAGGGAGAAAAACCCCAAAGTACAGAGACAAAAACACACACTGAGATGGGGAGAATATGCAGGTTCCAAATAAACAGGTTTTGAACCCAGGGCACTTGAAGGAAGGAATCAGTGCTATCCACTGCATCACCGTTAATAGTACAGTAAACTAAATATCCTTTTTGCATACGTATCAAATCCAAAAAGCCTTCTCCATTGGGATTCTGATTCTCGCAACTGATATGAAAGAAACATGCAATTCAAATGGCAGCTGCCTAGGCCTGTTCATTTCATTTCATTTCAAAAGTTTCAAGCACTTTCAGATACAGCAGTCAATATTAACTACCATACCGATCATCTTCAGGCTTCATTGGTCTAATTGGATAACATTTTTTTTCGCACAAGATTTGAAACCGCTGGTGAAAATTAATTACTTGAATTAGTCACAGATAATGGTGCCTAAGGAAGATGTACAGCATGCAGTGGTTTTCGTAATTTTAATGCAATCAGTAGCAGTTTCCTTTATGTGGCTGTTTTGCTGTAAATAGGCCTTGAAACACAAAAAATGCTAATCCCCTACCATCACTGGGTCTAGTTTGCATAATTACCAGTCTGCCTTAAAACTACAAAAAGTAAACCTGACTTCTTAAATAAAAGGAAAAAACAAAAATACAACGGCAACTTGTATATCCCATTGCACATCTAAGAGTGTACCCTCTCAATCACCCACCCAACATTCGAACGTTGGCCGATTTATATCTGATATGATTTAAAGAGTTTGCTGAGTTTGTTGGATGATAACGACATATTAACAGATCCTGCTTGCTTGCATTTTAATTCACTCCTTCGGTGCTTCATTTCAAATCGGAGCTCCTTTCCATCTTTAAAATGCTTTTCAGGAAAGAAGCAGGGCACCCACAAAAAAAAAGAACAGTTTTTGAAATCAATTAGAATTTTAAATAAGCAAGTATATTTGTAAAAAGCATTATTATAAACGTTAACACAATCAGACGCATAAAACAGTAATTTAGAAGCCCAGCATTTCAACTAGCAGTAGACGTATTGATTGGGAGATTTTTATGTGTTAGTTCATCCTATAAATTCGTCCTGCAAACATAACTTGATTGATAGCTCCTCGGGTGCTACTCAGCCTTAAAGCAAAGTACATTTGCACAGCCTCAAGGTCACTCTCGTATAACAAACAAATGGATTTTCTGTTCTCGCTATATTTCCTTGATGGCCCAATTCAATAAACTCTTTCTCTGAAAATAGCCAATTTAATGAATTTAACTGGTGGAGCTTTATCTCTATTATGACTATAAAAATAAGCTTAAAAGTAAATGACCACTTTTAGCAGAAGTTATATCTCTTAATGCAGGCAGACAGATATGCCAGGGCTAGAAACGAAAGTTTACAATTTTCCAGATAGCAAATGTGCATTCATGTACTTTGTAAATAGTAACAGATACACTCATTCAGACCTTGGACCATGAATGGTATACAGTAAAAGTAAAGATGGCCATATTGAAAATGCATAATCTCTGGCAACACTAAAATAAGAAGAGAAGGAAGAAGAAGAAGAAGAAGAAGAAGAAGAAGAAGAAGAAGAAGAAGAAGAAGAAGTTACCAGGAGAGGGTCCTTCCTATGTGACACTGACCTGAGGTATGTGGGCTTGATAATGGATGGTTAGAGAATCTTCTTCTTTCGGCTGCTCTTATTTATGGGTCGCCACAGCAGATTATGGTTAAAGCTGCTGTTGTCTATCTGTCTATAGGTCTCTGTAGGCATTATTTTTGTTGTTACTCCCACATCCCAAAGAAGTGCATGTTAAGCAAAGGCACCGTCAGTAAGTGTGTCTTTTGATACACTGGTACCACCTTCAGGGCTGCGTTCTGTCCTAGTTCAAAGCTCATACCCACCTTAATAAAAAAGATACGTGTCCGTCTTTGTGTCCATCTGGTTGCCATGTCTCTGACAATCGAAAAGATGGAGCAACACAAACATTTTAGTAATAAAGACATTGCATTTGTCATTCCAACAGATGGTGTTTCACGATCGTTAACACTGCTTTTAAAAATCCTACACCAAATGGTATAAACCAGAGACAAATGCATTGCAGTTGTCATTCCAATAGATGACATATCACCAACATTAACATTGCTTTTGCAAATCCCATATAGATGGCATATAACAGAGACATATGCATTGCATGCTGCACGGCAAACGTTAATGGTGAAGTCTAGCCTGATCAACTAGATTTTATCCTGTCTTAGATAGGTAGCACAGCTAGAAGTCATGTAAATGGATACAGAGAGTTTTGAAATAGATATACTGTATGTTATTATTATTGTCCAAATTGCTATTTTGACTTGTTCCCAATAACACTGAGCTAGGTTAATGGACAGATAGATAGCTTTGACTGACATAATCAGAATTACTAAAATTGTATTAGAAAATAACAGCCATTAGTGTATTATTACTATTATTTGCTTTTATACTGGGGGGACTGCGGTGGGCTGGCACCTTGCCCAGGGTTTGTTTCCTACCTTGTGCCCTGTGTTGGCTGGGATCGGCTCCAGCAGACCCCCGTGACCCTGTAGTTAGCATATAGTGGGTTGGATAATGGATGGAAGGATATATTGGGGGGAGCACTTCACATGAGGGTATATTTTGAGGGATCTGTCCGTTGGCAGAATAGTAATGTCATGTTTAAACATTCTCATGTTCCTCAGAAATGTTTCTGACTGCAGATAACGGTTTTCTACAGAATCTCTTTATTTATATGGATAAGGTAATGGCTGGCATCCACCCAAATGCTAATCCTCATTTATAAAATAATGAAAACATGGTCCATTCCTCTAAATATATCTGTAAGAGCCACTGTAAACCCTGTAGTAGGTAAAATATAGAATGAGTGCTGAGGCATGTCGATGATGCTAGTGTGTGTACAAGGTTGTGTGTCAATTATATTAAATTATATTTGTATCATTAGATTGACTTAAGGAAAAAGGAATTCAGGATTTTAAATGGTGGGACTTCACCTGAGTCACCTGTATACCTATCCCAGCACAAGTCACATAAACATACAAATACCCCTTATGGGATTTCAGTGCCCACCGTGGAACAGGAGAACCCTGTGACACAATGGATATGGATTTTATCAGTTTTAAGTTATTTTAGCACTTATTTTGCATATTAACTGGAGCCAAGATGATGAGTAACTTGAACATTCAGTCTTATTTAAATGAGCAATAGCCTTGTTGGGGCATTAAGTGACAGGCTTCAATTGTGGTGATGGCTGGCGGTTAAGGTGTGTGAAAATATAAAGTGTGAAGGGTAATTGCTGGGGCAGGGGATGAAAGAAGAAGAAGATGACAACAACACAGCAGGAAAGATTGTTGATTGAAACAGAGATTAGAAGTGGATGGAGAAACAAGATAAGAAGGCAAGAGAGAAAGAAAAGGATTGAAAGGGCCGTGTCCCCTTTAGAGTGGCGTCCCTTCCACACCTGCTCCACTGCATCGAGAAGAAAGAGAGATGCTGGACTGACAAGAGCTCTCTGTAGGCACTGACTGAAGACAGCAGAGAGAATGCAAGCCCAGGACTTCAGAGTGCAGCCGAGTCTGCTAATGGGAAGCAGAGGTGATTTGATAGCATCAAAGACAACTGCGAACTAGAATGTCTGTGGCAACCAGCGTGATGATGGAGTGAATGGAGCAATCAATTTGTCACTAGCAACATCGTCAGCTATGTAGTGATGGAAGACATGGGTCTCCGTCCACGGACTGAATGCCAAGACATGTTTCAAGATAGATTCTTACTCTGGGGTAAGGGACTGGAAGCATCTGTTTCTCCAACTGAATTTAACCCGATTTTACTTGTGGAATGTATTGATTGCAATACATTGATTGATTTTACCCTTTACTGTTAAAACACTGCCCTGCCTCATTTTTGCAAACTGAGAACTGTTTTTACTGTAGATATGCACATTGTTTATGTGCTTCTCAATTGCCCTAATCTAAGGTGACCAGAATTTTTTGGGCCAATCCGGAGACATGGGGGTGGCTAGAGGAGCGTAGAATCTACAGATCACGAGTAGGGAGTCTAAACACTACAGAGTACAAAGAGAAAGCTTATCACGTCATTTCTCGCCAAAGTTGCAGGATGTGGTAAAGCATAACCTCAGTCAAAACACCGTGCACGTGCGCCGAGTTCAAATTATCGTGGTGATGAGATACATTCAAAAAAGTGAACCAGCTGAAACCGGGGACGAAATCTTAAACCGGGGACAAGACGGGGACATGTTTCTGAGTGGAGACAGTTGTCCGAAAAAGGGGACTGTCCCCAGAAAACGGGGACGGATGGTCACCTTACCTAGTCCATCTTCGGTTACGAACTACTAGACAGCCTGACATGGAGTGGTGGCCAAAACTAGGGGTTTCAGGTGTCACAAACCCACAGAATGTATTTAAAAGTCATTCTTGACTGCAGAACAACAGGGGGATAAGATGACTCACATAATAAAGAAGACAGACTGTACTCCATAAATGCAGACATGGACCAATTCAATTCATAATAAATCATATTGGTTCTAGAATCAAAAAATGTTTAGTAACCAACCAATATATATTAACATTATGTAAAATATAACAGAAATTTGTATATGTGTGAGTATAATGTAAGAATAAAACAATACAGACACATATAGCAAGGATGTAATGATTTAAAGAAAATGATCTAAATTGCAAATATGGCATTTTACATAATGCGTTCATCACCCAACTCCAAATTATAACACATTCAACTACCTTTTCATATGCAACAGTGAATTCTTCACCAAAAAGAACACCTGCAGCCCATTAAAGAGAAAACTGTGCCTTGCATATGTATCAATAGTAGGTTAGCATACAAAATGAGGAATGGAGACTTATTTTCTAAAATCACTTCACTCACAGTGAATATTTTTTATAATACTATATTACAATCCTCCTGTGAACCATAATTGAATTAACTGGGTTCAAGAATGTCATAATTATTTATCTATCCATTTTGGATTAAATGGATTAAGCAGGTTTGAGAGTGTTAATGTGTTAAGGGAAGTGGGGTCCATTCCTAGAAGCATCAGGTTTCAGCCCACTGCAGAGAATATTCCCACATTCACTCACACTGGGCCTCTTTCATTTCCTAATAGATACCATATACAGTATATAGCATAAAGAAGAAGGACGCCTCACGCCTGGACAAACTGGTGAGGAAGGCAGGCTCTATTGTAGGCATGGAGCTGAACAGTTTGACATCTGTGGCAGAGCGACGGGCGCTGAGCAGGCTCCTGTCAATCACGGAGAATCCATTGAACAGGATCATCTCCAGACAGAGGAGCAGCTTCAGCGACAGACTGCTGTCACTGTCCTGCTCCACTGACAGACTGAGGAGACCCCACACTATGCGACTCTTCAATTCCACCAGGGGGAGGGAACGTTAACATTATACAAAGTTATTGTCTGTTTTACCTGCATTGTTATCACTCTTTAATATAATATTGTTTTTATCAGTATGCTGCTGCTGGAGTAGGTGAATTTCCCCTTGGGATTAATAAAGTATCTATCTATCTATCTATCTATCTATCTATCTATGTATCTATCTATCTATCTATCTATCTATCTATCTATCTATCTAAACTGCCCATCATTCTGGCCTCCTAATCATCCTATGTCTCTTACTGGTTATCTGTCTCACCTCTTCACCACCTTATAACTAATGAGTGGTGAGTGAGTGTATTGGCACAAAATGGCTGCCATCACATCATCCTGTTGAATGCTGCCCCCCACCCCCACACTCCATACAAAGCACTTTGAGTTCTATATAGAGTTCTATATAAAATCAATGTCTTCTTCTTCTAAACATCTGACGTGAAAAACAACATGAAGCTATCAAATGGTATCTAACTGTGTGTTTATATTTTATATTTCTATTTAAATTTTTTCAGTGTTCAGACAAAGACTCTAACGCTCTTGTAGATTTTATTTACAGCAACTATAAATCAGGCAAGAAAACTGATAGCCCTATGAAGAAAATCAATGAAAACGATCTCTCTAGGTTTATACTAATTACTCTAAAATGAAATGATTGCCAGAACGTAATGTTTATTATATTTCTCAAACCCACTGTGCTGCTGGGACAGTTGTATTTACAGTATGTTTTAATCATCGCGTATTTCCAGGAATTTCTTTTTATAATAGCTGCTTATGTTAATATGGAAAGAAGTTCAGTCAGTTCAGAATCTAAATGTCTGCTGCTTTTGAATGAACAACAACTTAGTCTAATAAACTGCAACCTAACTGCTTTATAATGCATCAGTTACGTTGTTAACCATCAATCACACATTTACCACTCGAAGGCTCAAAACACAAACACATTTCCATTTTTATGAAGAAAAAATACTTTCTACTGTTCCTTTTAAATATTTCTTGTGAATTTAGTGGCCTGTCTCAAGCAGCTATTAATTTGTCTCATGTTGCTTTTTATAATACATTTTGCTTCAGATAGTATTCTCACCACTACACTGCAGGTATTATTTTTTAGGTACCTTTGCAGAATAATAAGTGAGTGAATTATTTTTAATTTGGTAACTGTAACCTTTACTTTATGACAATTGTCAATCAGAGTGTCTCTGGTTTATGTTTGACAAATGAGCTGTTAGCTAAGCTGATGACACGCAACTGTATTTATCAATAGCACCTGATGACCCCGACTCTGTTGTTTCACTAACACAATGTCTTGCTTGTGTTTCTGAGTGGATGAGTAGCAATTTTCTCAAGCTAAATAAAGAAAAAAGTGAAATTTTAGTGATTGTCAATAATGGATATAATGAGGTTATTAGAAATAAACTTGATGCATTAGGATTAAAAGTCAAGACGGAGGTAAAGAATTTAGGGGCAACTGTTGACTCTAACCTGAATTTTAAATCGAATATTAATCAGATCACTCCTACAGCATTTTTTCACTTAAGAAACATAGCAAAATTTAGACCTCTTATATCATTGAAAGATGCTGAGAAATTAGTTCACACTTTTGTTTTCAGTCGACTAGATTACTGTAACGCACTCCTCTCAAGACTACCCAAAAAAGACATAAATCGACTGCAACGAGTGCAGAATGCAGCTGCTACAATCAGAACTAGGAAAATCCGAGCACATTTCTCTAGTTTTGATGTCACTACACTGGTTAGCCGTGTCATTCAGAATTGACTTTAAAATACTGCTTCTGGTTTACAAAGCTCCATCTTATATATCGGAGTGTCTGACATTTTATATTCCAAATCGTAACCTTAGATCTTCAAATGAGTGTCTGCTTAGAATTCCAAGAGCAAAACTTAAAAGAAGTGGTGAGGCGGGCGGCCTTCTGCTGTTATGCACCTAAAATCTAGAATCGCCTGCCAATAGGAATTCGCCAGGCTAATACAGTGGAGCACTTTAAAAAACTGCTAAAAACTCATTACTTTAACATGGCTTTCTCATAACATCATTTTAATTTAATCCTGATGCTCTGCATATTCAATTAATTATCATTATTATTTATGGTGGCTCCAAAATCCATACTCTCTCTTCTGTTTCTTTTCCCGGTTTTCTGTGGTGTTGACCTGCGCCACCACCACCTAATCAAAGCACCGTGATGTTCCTACATTAATGGAGTAAAGGCCAGAAGTCTACATGACCGTCATCATCAAGTCCGTCCATGAGAACCCTGAATACAATGAGGACTGATCATTTATGTTAGGTAGAATGCCTAGATGGGGCTGGGTGGTCTCGTGGCCTGGACCCCCTGCAGATTTTATTTTTTCTCTCCAGTCGTCTGGAGTTTTTTTGTTTTTTGTTTGTTTTTCTGTCCTCCCTGGCCATTGGACCTTACTTTTATTCTGTTAATTAGTGTTCTCTTATTTTAATTCTTACTTTGTCTTTTTTTTCTCTTTCTTCATCATGTAACGCACTTTGAGCTACACTATTTGTATGAAAATGTGCTATATAAATAAATGTTGTTGTTATTTTACTGGATGCTGTGGTGCCCATAAGGTATTATACAATATGTTAAGGATGCACGCACGCACACACTACATTCTTCATTTTTCAGAAAGAGCATAATTTTATTCCTCGAAAGTAAATGAAGAGTCATAGTACAAAAACCAAAATAAAATAAAATGCAGTGTCTGCCTTTATTAACTGCCAACTATCAGGAACACTGAAATTGCACAGACTCACAAAGCCTTCATCTTTATATGCAGGAGCGCTGAGTTAAGACTTTCATTATATATGTTGACATTCTTCAAATTTAGCACACCTCTCCCTTGATGGTTTTCCCGAAGCAAGCAATCTGGGATAATTTTAATGTAGGGCAACAGATGCATTGCCTCTGAAGTTACAGTGCCTTATTCTTCCTCTCTGTTCTATATATCAGTTTAACCAAATTTTTAATTCCTCTTCCTCTGTTGCAGCTATCAGAATGTACTTTACACATAAAGGAGTGTTGAAGTTGTTAAAAAGGAGGCATCGTGTTGATGCTCTCATCAATCTGGCAATGACCTAACAAATCTAACACTGAGTAAAACTGAGTCAGATCTCTTAATAAAGACAGTTACATTAAATTACTTTAGATGGGAATCTTCCTTTCACTCAACAATCCATTTTTAACTGCATTTTGTCAAACTCAGGGTACTTGAAGGACAATAGTCTATCGTATGGCAGACATCATCGCTGGACGTGATGCCAGTCAGTTGCAGTTCACACACACAACCACACACGCGTAGCTAAGAGCCATCATTTAAAGTAATGTGTACATAGTTGGGATTTGAGGAAAGAAAACAGGAATCCTAAATGAGAATCTGTTACGCAAAAAAATAAAAACATTATTCAGAAATTGAACTAATGGCATAATTTGTCATATCAGTTTGAGAAGATGCACAAATCAAGTCACCAAATAATGACACACAGGCCAGCATACATCATTCACGCAGCAAGTGCTTTATGAATCCACATTAATTATGCCACCATCTACTGGCAACCAAAGCCATGTTTTTGACGACTTTGATTTCATTGGGTATTTTAGCAATTTGACTTCATTAATTTTTTCTTCACACACCCAACATAACATAATATTTTCAGACTCTGAATTAATAGAAGGAGTTACCATTGTGAATCACAGTGTAAAAATAGTGATCAATGAGGCTTTAGCTACCCCATAAAATACCACTTGTATATGGACTATTATAAAATGTACTATCCCATGCAAAATTAGCTAATAAAAATATAAAAACAATGGACATTCAAACACAGAGATAGGCTGTCATTTCTTTAAAGGAGATTTTTATTGTTTTGTACAGTAGAGCATTTGTGCTGTTTCCTTCCTCTTCTTTTTTTTACTTCAGATTCTATTAGCATGAATTGTAGGAGGAAACGCTCCCACTAATCATGTATACAGCACCCTGTAATATTTCCTCACACTATTCAAATCAATTTACCCAACATAGACATTTTTCTCCAGCCCTGTCATAAAGTACCATTTCCACTGTCCTGCATTTCTTTATTTTTTTGGCAGGGCCATCATATGTGTGTGACACTGGGGTGATGAATTGGAACTCAAATAAGTTATAAATCTTCCATCCCTTTCATCTCCCGTCAACCACAGTGAATTTACTTAAATCTGCTTAGGCAACTAAATCTCACACAGAAAAAGTGTGCCAAAAGCAGACTGTTCCGAAGCTGTGTGCAGGGCATTGCTTGTATGCTATGCATGCCATTATGCAGATCATCCTGCATAAGCAGCAAATTGGACTGATTGCTTTATACACACCATCCTGAATGTCCCTTTGAGGTGGGGAAGCTGGAATTTTACAGGGCATGTCAGGGTCGACTGGGTCTGCTGTGTAAAAAATTGTCATTTTTGTATTTAATTTAATAAATATCTACAGCCTATCAAGTAAATTAGGCACCTTTCTGCAGTGGAGAAATATTAATTATAGTCAAGTGGGCAAAAATGCATTTTTGGGTTGTTATGAACACATCAGAATGGCAGAATGTTCACTAAGGCTGGTGGCACACTGTATAACTTTAACTCTGAGTGCACTTCAGACTTCACAACTGCAGTTGAATAGAATAGAATGCCTTTTATTGTCACTATACACATGTACAATGAGATTAAAGAGATGGCGTCTTCTGTGGATCTGTTCACGTGATATTCGAGTTGGTAGGGATTGAAGTCTTGGGGGAGATAGTCCTTGATGTGCTGGAGAACCAGTCTCTCGAGGCACTTCATTATTACTGGAGTGAGGGCCACAAGGCGATAATCATTTATGCTGGTGATGGGGGACTTCTTCGGCACTGGAATTATTGTGGCTGATTTTAGGCAGGACGGAATGACTGCCTGGGCTAGAGAGAGGTTGAAGATTTTGGGGAAGATAAAGGTGAGCTGGTGGGCACACGGGATGATATTTGTCATTTTCCAGTCCTTCGGAATCTCTCCAGTGCGCAGTGACTTCCTATAAATATGCGTCAAGGGTTTCTATCTGTACTCACTAGCCTCCTTAAGAACACAAGGATAAATATTATTTGGTCCTGGTGATTTATTTGATTTCATCTTATTTAATCTGAGCAGCTCTTCTCCCTCCACAATTTCCAAATCCCTCAGTACCTCCTTAGTAGTCCCTGTTACTGCTCTGAGGTTATCCACTTGCCCACTTGTAAACACCTCAGAAAAATGTAAGTTTAGGGCATCCGCTATTTCACTGTCTGTGTCTTTTAATTCCCCTTTACTATTCTTGATGAACTTGACCTCCTCCTTGACTGTTCTTTTACTACTAAAATACCGAAAGAAACTCTTGGGGTCATCTTTCGCCTTATCTGCTATATTCCTCTCCAACTGTCTTTTAGCCTCCCTGCTATCCTTCTTAATGGTTGCCCTCATGTTCTCATACGCTCTACGATTCACTTTGCAGTCATTAGTCTTATATTCCTTATAAAGCAGTTTTTTCATTTGCAACTTCTTTTTTAAATCTTTACTAAAACCACTGTGGAGTTTTTTTTAGTTTCTTATTAATTCCAAATTTAGCTATCTATTAAAATATATGCAACATTAGATTCTGCAAAGTTTAAAATCAGAAATCATGACAGTGGTAAAACCACAATTCAAAATGGCTGTCACCAACAAAACACTATGATAAATTAACAATATTTTAAAAAGTCCAAAAAATATCAAAATGAAGTACATATGTTCCATAGACACTACAACAAATATTCATGACACGGGTAAGCAGTCTGGGACAGTGGGCTTATCCTGACAGGGTACATGAAACTTTTTCAATTTGTTCTCAGCTTTGCTTTTTTATTTCAGTTAAGCACACAGGACATTTTACTTGCTTACCATTTTTCACCCATTTAGCTACAAACTAAGTTTCCTCTGCTTGCTGGAGCCATGATTATTGGTCTTATACCTTCAATGATTTAGAAATTGTCTAATCTATTAATGATTGCAATCTACTTTTACCATTGTGAAGATGTTGAAACTTTTCCAGATAACTACTACTGTCTGTCCTAACAACAACAACAACATTTATTTATATAGCACATTTTCATACAAAAAAATGTAGCTCAAAGTGCTTTACATAATGAAGAATAGAAAAATAAGAGACACAGTAAGAAAATAAAATAAGTCAACATTAATTAACATAGAATAAGAGTAAGGTCCAATGGCCAGGGGGGACAGAAAAAACAAAAAAAAACTCCAGACGGCCGGAGAAAAAAAAAAAAAAATCTGCAGGGATTCCAGACCATGAGACCACCCAGTCCCCTCTGGGCAATCTACCTAACATAAATGAAACAGTCCTCTTTGTATTTATGGTTTTCACGGAAGGACTTGATGATGATGATGATGATCACGTGGACTTCTGGCTTTTAGTCCATCAATGCTGGGGCATCATGGTGCTTTGAGTAAGTTGGTGGTGGCGCAGGCCGCCACCACAGAGAAACCGGAAAAAGAAACAGAAGAGAGAGTAGGGGTCACTACTGCACTTCAGTCTTTTCTAGCTGTCAGTCATTTATTTTAGAGCTACCTCATATGGTGCCTTCGCTACCTTTCTTCACACACGACTAAATCCTTCTGATCAATCAGTGCCTGAAGATCAACCTATGGTGGTTGTCCTAGAAAGAGTGGCACAACAAGATGTTTTAAAATGGGGATGCAAGATTCGATTTTTGGTCCCCTTAGTGATGAACTTCAGTCAGCAGTATACTTTTGTCCATTACTGCCCAGGGGTGTTATGGTCTCCTTTGAGACAGAGCAATGAACTTTTGTGTGCCATGAACAGAAGTGAAGGGAATATTCGAGTGATGAAGTCGTCAGCATCAGAAAGAAGATGAGCTATCAAATGCCTTTATAGTGTAACGTTTAAAACAGGATTCTCTCCCTGGCTCATGTTTAAATTCCTTAATTCTGTCTTTTTCATTCATTTCTTATCCTTTAAACTAGCTATGGTATCGGTCAAAGACAAGTAATTAAATAAAAAAATTGTATATCTCTTGCCTTAAGTGTATCCTCCGCATTTGTCCTATGCCATTGTTTGGTGTCTATGTGTCTCTCAAATTGTGTTGGCTGGTGTTTCATCTCTCGATCATCTTACCATTACCATCATTTCAAGGAGGCTTGCAATCCTTCTGTCCGCTTTTTGACTACCACCAATGATAGCCAGAACCCATTACCTACTGTGGTGACATCATTTGTATTCTTGCGAATATTCCCCATCTTTGAGGGTGACTCTCAGCAATCCTCCTACTTATTTCCTTGCCCGGTGCTTCCTGTCTCCATTCTGTTTCACTGAGCAAACATAGTGAAACTAACCAATCAGATGAAAGCCAAACTGACCAGTCAGAATGCTCTGAAGGACTTTACACTGACCCAGACCACAGTGTTTTATTATACAGGAAATATAACTATTTATGTTTATATTATATATATTATATATATTATTTATTGATCATTTGTGTAATTATGTCTTTTTTGTCAATTTTGATTGCTGTTTAGTTTCTATATATCAGAGCATGTTCTGTCTTGTTCCTTGTATTTTGTGGGTGGTTTCCCAAAAGGCAGGGTCACTTCTCTGTACCCGTTGAAAGACTACTCCCAGGCTTATAAAGACAGATGGGAATTTTTTTGAATTTTGGTTTTGAACCTTATTTTACCTATTTGACTTTATTTTCTGGTTTACATTTTGGCTGAATTCAAGTGTAAAACACACCACCTTACTATTCCCATTTAAATTGTTTGCTCATCGCCGACATGCTCTGAAATTTAACGCTGTACCTCTTAAGACTACTCTGTTGTAGTAAACAAAATCAAAGAACAACGAAGCCCGTGGCAATATTGGCAAGTGAAACCTGATAAGAAACACACACATAATAAAAATAAAAAATATTTTTTTACACAACAAACGAGCATACAATTGACGCAACAAGAAAAGTTGATAGCACAAGTGTCCATAATTACACTGTAACTACAGGGTGGCCTACGAAAAAAAGTAGCCCGCCTCCATGGCGAAAAAAGGTGCCCTTCCATAAAGAAAGAAAGAACTTGAAATGCAAAAAAAAACCCACTCGCAATTGTTTCAAATAGCCACGTGCAGTAATGCACACGTTTTTCCTTGTCGGGTTGCTTCAGTTCTTGCACACATGACACTTTGTACGGTTTCATCCGTCGGTCGTGTAAAATGCATTGGCAAGAAGTGCGCGAAATGTCCGCCTGCTGAGACAACTTACGTGTAGACTTCCTAGGGCTTCTCTCCATCCGTGTGAAAACATCGGCGATCGCATCAGGTGTGCGAACGGGCGGGGTCCGATTCTTTTTGCCGTTTGCAACTGACCCTGTCGTACGCCACTTTGTCACCAACTGTTGTATTGCGCGCTTTGCTGGGACACCAGTGGCAGGAAACTTTGTTGCAAAAATGTCCCGCGTTTCCTTAATGGAGTCCGTGAGAACGTACGTCTCCACTATTGCGATTCTTTGTGGAATGGAATACATGTCGCTCAGCTCGTACTCACACGTTTGCACTACGTCTACACAGCTTTCGTGATGAGGGTAGTCAATCGGCGCGCCACTCTGGCAGGAAGGCGGGCTACTTTTTCGTGGGCCACCCTGTACTATGTAATTACCTGTATAAGTACAGTGTAACTACAAGTTATTACTCCGTACTTACTGTGTAATACAAAGTAACATTATAGTTAATTACTCAGTTGTCATTGTTATTCCACAGTTTATATAAAAAAGAACAATGTAACAATTTATCACTGATCCATAAACAAGTGTACTTACATAGTTACGCTGTATCTGTACTTTCAAAATGTAATAAAAACATCAGGGTATGTAACTACAACTGTGTAACAGGTGTTCTACGGTCTGGGCAATTGTAATTGAGAATTGCAGTGATAACTGTATAGGTTTTCGATGAGATTTCAAGATCTGTTTTAAATGGTGAAAACACCTTTGCAAAATAGTTAATGCTTTTGCCTCACAGATCCATTATCCTGAGATGGAATTCTGTCTGGAGGCTCCAGCAGACCCCAGTGACCCTGTGTTAGGATATAGTGGGTTGGATAATGGATGGATGGATATGTGTGTAAAATTTGTACGTTCTACCCATGTGACCCTATGTCTTCTTCATGGGTTTTACTGCCACATTGCAGGGACATGTAGGATGGGTTACGTGGCCACATGTGTGACAGCGTGACTGCTGGTATGTTTGTCAGTGGGCCTTGTAATGGGATGGCTCCCCATTCTGGGCTGTTTCCTGCCTTGTGCTCGGTGATGCTCTGCAACCCTGTGTACCTTGATTGAATGATGCAAGTTTGACAGTGTTATGTTAGGAATAGGTATAATAATAGCCCAAAACATTCAATGATAAATAATGTAACACAACTACAAGAATGTGACAAATGCTTGATTTAAGCAAAACATGTCTAGGAGGTGCCCCTCTAGATTTTGGGAAAAAGCGTTAGCCATTGTGCAAAGACGTTTTCACCATTTAGAAAAGATCTTGAAATATCATCGAAAACCTATGCAGTTATCACTGCAGTTCTCCATTACAATTGCCCAGACCATGGAACATCTGTTACACAGTTGTAGTTACAAACCCTGATGTTTTTATTACATTTTGAAAGTACAGATACATCGTAACTATGTAAGTACACTTGTTTTTGGATCAGTGATAAATTGTTACATTGTAATTATATAAACTGTGGAATAACAATGACAACTGAGTAATTAACTATAACGTTACTTTGTATTACACCGTAAGTACGGAGTAATAACTCATAGATTACACTGTAGTTATACAGGTAATTACATAGTAGTTACAGTGTAATTATGGACACTTAATGTAAAGTGTTATCGAAAAGTTAAACTCAAATCTGGACACAAAGCAGTAAAAAGCTGCTATAGCTACACCATTAAACAATTCATTTAACTTAAAATACTGTAATGGCACTGACACATCAGAGAGGGATGAGCCATTACGACAATGACCTGGCCTTCAGAGCCAACAGCAGGTACGCCTATGAAAACGGCAAGACTACAATGTTGCAAACAGAATTCCATCTAGTGAGGCAAAGGCAAGCAGTGCTTTTAAGGATAGTGAGCCACCTAAAACATCCATGTAAGAAGCAAAATGATCCATATCAAAACTCAGAGCTGGCACTAAAAATGGTGTCAGAAGTGGGATGAAAAGAACGCCTACAGCACGATTTTAGCAAGTGCTGAATGCTGCAGAGACAGCAATGGACCAGCTTTGTTCTGCTGGGGGATTTACTGGAAATCTCTTTGGACCTCATATTGAGCGTTTACAGTGACAGCTTCCAAATGCAAATTACCCACTTGGAATCAACTCCAGACCATTTACCCAGAGGCGTAGCTAGGGTTTTCAGCACCCGGGGAAAACTGAAGATTTTGCGCCCCCTCCTGTTTGCCAAAATGCAATGGGGAAGGGAAAGAAAATTTTAAAAAATGTATTTAAAATAATAGTATTTTAAGAAAAAAATTTCATATAAGTCTCCGAAAATGATAACGCGCCCTCGTGTTCTTTAAAATCTAAATCCGTCATTAGTTTTTGTAAAAAAAAAAATTGTTTTCCGCATTTAAAAAGGATTTTAAAGAAAGTATATAGCAAATTATAAAGCAAAATAATTATATATTTATAAAAACTACATTACTTACAATTTATTAGTACGAAAATATGATGGGGAAACGTCTAGACTTTTGCAGCCATCTATTAGAATACTTCACCACAGCCCAATCAATTTTCTATCAAACACATAAACACAAATCACTTGGCACACAGAAATGGCGTTTGCAACAACTTAGACAATGATACGCTAATGCCTCATGTCAGTCGCGTGACCTGTTTAATAACGTCAGAAATGTTTCTGGGTGGGAGTCAAGAATGTTAGAGTAGTGGAGGGGATAAATTATTGTCTGTTGGGTATACAGAACTAATATGTGCTTCGAAGTCAGAAAGACAAAAAACACAGGAAAAAGATATCCTCATACTGATGGAGTGATGGACTGAGTATGCAAATGTTTTTTATGTACTTTTTAGTGCATTTAAGAATGGAAAACATTTCATTCTAAAATTTCGTAACATCAATTTGGCGCCCCCTGGATGCTGCGCCTGAGGACAGATGTTCCCCCTCGCCCCACCCTAGCTACACCACTGTATTTACCTGCTTAATAACTCATGAAATAATGAGGGTACTGCTTCCACTTGGCTAAGGAACAGCTTGTCAGTTGAATGTCCAAATACTGTACATTTGAACCCCTGAAAATAGGGAGACTATTTTGGCAAACCCCTTAAATTAAGGCTGAAAGTCTACACTTCAATCATACTATGATTGCTTTAATTTAAATCCATTGTGGTGGCATACAAAGCCAAAGTTATGAAAATTGTGTCACTGTCCAAATACTTAAGGACTTGATTGTATATCCGCACTCAGCACCGGCATTACAAAATATTAGGCTCTTTTTATGGAAAAGCAAATAAATATTTCAGATCCAGATCAAAAATCAGGCCTGCTCTGTGGCTCCTTGTTTTTATTGTACTAATAAAAATGACTAATGCTTGGTTTCCCCTTGTCAGTGTGTTACAGCATTAACAGCAAAAGTGCAGCTATTCCAAGATAGCATCAAATAATTTCCTTTATCCGGTATAAGCTTGTGTGGCTGGCTGCAAGGGAAGAACTAGTCTTAAAGGTGTCACCAATCCATCACAGCACACACGCATAGTCACTCATGGTGGCCCATTTGGGATACGGGAGACAAGTGCGGGAGATTAAGACTAAGGGAGACCATAGCATCTCAACACACAGCAGCACCTGGTGATGAAAGCTGCTCTCTGGACCTTAACCATAACGTTTTATTTAATTTCTATTACAAGGCAAACATTCTATTCACTTGAAAAGTCACAAGTATTCTTCTTTAGGGTCCCCAAGATAACATTTAGCTGTACCTTTCATTTCAAGATTGTACTATCTGGAATAAGACGGTTCACTTGTGCATGAGTTTGATATCATTTTTTATGTTGTGAATTCTTTCCTTATTTTACCTTTTCTTAATGTTTCTTCGTTGTAAATGAGTCTTTGGTACATCTAATATATAAAGCAGAGTCGATGTATGTATGTGTGTGTGTATGTATGTATGTTTGTTTGTCCGCTATACAAATCCAATCGGCACCAAACTGAGCATGGGGCTCCTTTGTGACCAGGAGAATGTCATGGGGTATGTTTGGTTGGGAAAAATGTTCATGGTGAAGCGCAGGGTACCTTTTCACCGACACAACGTTCGGCACACGCATTGCAACAGACGTTCACCGCGGTGCCATTTAGCAGCACGTTTGGTCCCTGTGCGTCGCTCTTTACCCATGTTTCTTTAAATTGCCAAGAGATTGCGGAAGTGTCCAAGTATGAGAAGGCCGACTGCTTTGATCGGGTGAAGGGGAACTGCAGTATGGATGTAAAACGTGAACGACCCAGTGCGCGTGACCGACTGACACACCCATGTTTCCGCACGTCACACTCCCACACACACTGATAGTGCTGTATTTCATTCTCCAACGTCCGTTATATGCAAGAACATTTGAACAGAGACTCTCCTTAAAAAGACATCCTTTCTCCACCATTTTCCCCAAACGCAGCACCGGTTGTATGTCACTTCTCTCTGTAGTTACCATCACCAACAGCCGTTCAACACAGACGCTCCTTACAAACAGACCACCCCTCCCCACCATTTTTCCCAAGTACAGTTTCAGTGCTACTCTTTCTTAACTGGCTTTCCGTATTTGTGGTGCTATTTGCTCGTTTTCCGGCTCACAGTACGATTTCAGTGTTACTCTTTCTGACTGACTGGTGCTATTTGTTCGCTTTCCGACTTATTGTAAGTAAGGTAAAGTCATCTCACTGTGGTCCTTATTCCGTACGTAATACCAAGTAAAACATTATAATTGTCCTGCTTTTCGCTAATATACCCATGCCACCGAAAAAAAGACATAGAATTGGAAGGTCCACTTCAGATACCACACGAAGGTCTATTTCAAGGGTGTCTGAAACGCCGCAGCACACAGAATCCAGAGTGGAGGAACTTACAATAAAATGTGAATCACAAAACTGTTTGTTCTATTTCTATTTTCTGTTTCTTTCATTTGGAAAATTCACCGGTTATAGATTCCCGGGCAACGCCGGGTACTCCTGCTAGTAGGTTATAAGTGTCCATGTACTGACACTGCTGTATTTGCCAATTAAATTCTACTAGATCATAAAATTCCTTAAAACATTTCATAGTGTATTCCTCACATATGTTCTCAAAGGGAAAAAAAGATGTTCACACATCACTAGCTAGCAGATATCCCATTCCTGTTTTTTGACAGTAATTGAGTATCTTGCATCTGTTTTGTTTGAAAAATGCAATGTCCTACAGATCTACAATGAAGAATTGCTGTATGAGAACCTCCTCACCTAACAGAGAAATCGGCTTATAATATAGAAGTGCATCCTGCTTGTATTTTAACTTAATCAATTCAATATTTGATAAGCCTGATAATCTTTCCTGACCGATAAAAATCAAACAGCATGTAAGAATAATATGATATTTTAGGTGGTTTGATGAGCACACTGAAAACTCACATATTGCTCTTTGTAGCTGAATATTACAATCCGTCCTCTTTCCTTACTTTTCTGTCTTATCAATAAGATCCTTTTGGTCAGCTTTCGGCTATTTGGCTTGGCATAATGATTCCACGGGCCTTGGCTCATATCCCTGCCTGTGCGAGGCAGATGCATGCATTCCTAGGGGACTCGACTTTGTTACACAGGACACAGTTTTAAGCTGTGGATGGCACTGAGACCTGCGCTACCACAACCTAATCAAAGCACCATGATGTCCTTACATTGATGGATTGAAGGCCAGAAGTCCGCGTGACCGTCATCATCAAGTCCTTTCATGAGAACCCTGAATACAATGAGGACTGATTAAGGTCATTGATGTTAGGCAGAGAGGGCTGGGTGGTCTCGTGGCCTTGGACCCCCTGCAGATTTTATTTTTTCTTCAGCCGTCTGGAGTTTTTTTTTTGTTTTTTATGTCCTCCCTGGCCATCGGACCTTACTTTTATTCTATGTTAATTAGCGTTCTCTGATTTTAATTCTTACTTTGTCTTTTTTCTCTATTCTTCATCATGTAAAGCACTTTGAGCTACATTATTTGTATGAAGATGTGCTATAGAAATAAATGTTGTTGTTGTTGAGTTTGTTCGTGTATAGTTAGTGGCGTAGCTGGGGGGGGCAAGGGATGACATCTGTCCCCGGGCGCAGCATCCAGGGAGTGCCAAATTGATGTTACGAAATTTTGAAATTAAATGTTTTCCATTCTTAAATGCACTAAAAAGCAAATAAAAAAACATTTGCATACTCAGTCCATCACTCCATCAGCATGAGGATATCTTTTTCCTGTGTTTTTTGTCTCTTTCTGATTTCGAAGCATGTATTAGTTCTGTATACCCAACAGACAATAATTTATCCCCTCCACTACTCTGACATGCTTGACTCCCACCCAGAAACATTTTTAACGTTATTAAACAGGTCATGAGGCATTAGTGTATCATTGTCTAAGTTGTTGCAAACGCCATTTCTGTGTGCCAAGTGATTTGTGTTTATGTGTTTGATAGAAAATTGATTGGGCTGTGGTGAAGTATTCTAGTAGATGGCTGCTAAAGTCTAGACGTTTCCCCATCATATTTTCATACCAATAAATTGTAAGTACTGTAATGCAGTTTTTATAAATATATAATTATTTTTGCTTTATAATTTGCTATATACTTTGTTTAAAATCATTTCAGAATGCGGAAAACAAATTTTTTCTTACAAAAACTAATGACGGATTTAGATTTTAAAGAACACGAGGCGGCGTTATCATTTTCGGAGACCAAATTAAATTTTTTTGTTAAAATACTATTATTTTAGAAACATTTTTTAAAATTTTCTTTCCCTTCCCCATTGCATTTTGGCAAACAGGAGGGGGCGCGAAATCTTCAGTTGCCCCCGGGCGCTGAAAACCCTAGCTATGCCTCTGTGTATAGGGCAAGGGATTACAACCACCTGAGAGCAGCCATCTAACTGAAAGAAGATGAATGAACAGGGACAGCGTGTAGAAGATGCTTTCACGGGAGTAGTCATGATAATTAATGTAAAGAGTTTTAATAATATTTCATGTTTAATGTAAGGAGATGCGAAGGCTAAGAAGATGGCTATATGCAGGGGTGGGGTGAAAACTTTAAAATGCAGTGTAATTCTGTTGAAATAAGGGAAAGCAATTTTATAAAAGAAATCAACAAGCAAAATAAAACAAAGCAACAATAAGGATATATCACACGCACACACACCAAGCACACACTAGGGACAATTTAGAATCGGCAATCCACTTAACCTGCATGTCTTTGGAGTGTGGGAGGAAACCGGAGCGCCCGGAGGAAACCCACGCAGACACAGGGAGGACATGCAAACTCTACGCTGGGAAGCAAATGAGGGTCACCTTACTGCGAGGCAGCAGCACTACCAATGCGCCACCATGCCGCCCACCAATATCCATCCATCCATCCATTATCCAACCCGCTATATCCTAACTATAGGGTCACGAGGGTCTGCTGGAGCCAATCCCAGCCAACACAGGGCACAAGGCAGGAAACAAACCCCGGGCAGGGCGCCAGCCCACTGCATGGCGCGCACACACATAAACACCAAGCACAGACTAGGGACAATTTAGAATCGCCAATCCACTTAACCTGCATGTCTTTGGACTGTGGGAGGAAACCGGAGTACCCAGAGGAAACCCACGCCCGTCCACCAATACAGTATGTTCATGGAATTCAAAAATCTCTTCATGACGCACTGTATACTATTATAAACTATGTATACAAGATGACAATGATCCTAGAACATAAGAAATTTGACAAACAAGAGGTGACCGTTCAGTCAATCAAGCTTCTTTTTTTAGCTACATGTTATTTCTAAGCTGTCCCAATAACTCCTCTAGATGCTTCATAAAGGTTACCAAGGTTTCAACTACATATCTCAGTAGTTTGCTCCACATTCCCACAACTCTGTGTAAAAAAAGAGCTTCCTGGCTTTAGACTGATATGCACCTTTTCATAATTTAATATGCCAGTTGGTTGAAAGAATTCTGCTGGATCTACTTCATTGGCAACTTTGAGATCCCTGGCACTAATTCTGTATACTGGACATTGGCTTACACTGTTGGTTATTGCTTTCTGATTTGTAGGTTGTATTGCATATTGTGTGTTGTAATGATTAAGGAGTTGAAGTATAAACTACAAAGTTTCTAATTGAGTAAAATTAAACGTGACTCTCCTCGCTTTTCCTGCAGAAACACACATTCTTCGTATCTTTTTATCATCATCTCTAAACATCTGACATGGTGTAACAGAATAAAGCCAAATAAGCCAAAAAGAGACATTTCTTAGGGAAATAGACCCAAAGAAGAGAGAAGACGAAGGTACAACACAAGCAAAGAAAAAAACAAAACAAAACATAGCTTTCTCTTTAGGTTTGTCTGCAAGGGTGTTGGTCCACAATTATTAGGTGGGGCAGCTCACCCACTTGCCCACCTGACAGTTATATAAAGTACATAGGCACACCCTAATTTCTCTTCTCTGACCCTATTATAGTACTACAAGGTGGGCAAGTGGGTGAGTCACCTCACTTGGTAGGCAGTTTAACAGCTATGGGGGCAGCAGAACTGCCATTTTCCTTTGGTTCACCTTTTGTTCCACATACACTAATTATGTGCTTTTTATCTTCCTTGGCATTTATTCTGGGTGTGGAAGGTTGCCACAAGTGCCTCATGTTCATCACAATACATTTAAAAATGCTGTGCCCTTTAAGTGTGATTTTTAACAGTCTATTTTCTCATTTTAAGCATACTATAATATTGATAAATAAATATGCCTTTCTGTGGGTTAATTAGAGCAAGAAAAAGAAGGGAAAAAGCCTTGCAGTGTTACAGCTCATGTGGATACACATATCTGTCAGCATTACTTACACAACAGCAATATACTTGCTTATAAAATTGAGAAATACAGCTTTAGCATATCAGTCTGAACATCCATCCATTATCCAACTCGCTATATCCTAACTACAGGGTCACGGGGGTCTGCTGGAGCCAATCCCAGCCAGCACAGGGCACAAGGTAGGAAACAAACCCCGGGCAGGGCACCAGCCCACCGCAGGGTACACACACACCAAGCACAATTTTAGAATCGCCAATTCACCTAACCTGCATGTCTTTGGACTGGGGGAGGAAACCCATGCAGACACGGGGAGAACATGCAAACTCCACACAGGGAGGACCCGGGAAACGAACCCGGGTCTCCTAACTGCGAGGCAGCAGTGCTATCCACTGCGCCACCCTGCCACCCAGTTGGAACATCATCGCAATAAATAAATACATACATACATACATACATACATACATACATACATACATACATACATACATACATACATACATACATACATACATACCTTAATTAATTAATTAATTAATTAATTAGGTCTGTCTGATACTGATTGATGCTGACTGGCAAGACAGACATATTTATGACACTGTGGTGGCAGTACTGTAGCACACAGTGAATCGGATACATTACAATACAATACAATTTATTTTTTGTATAGCCCAAAATCACACAAGAAGTGCCGCAATGGGCTTTAACAGACCCTGCCTCTTGACAGCCCCCCAGCCTTGACTCTCTAAGAAGACAAGGAAAAAACTCCCAAAAAAACCCTTGTAGGGACAATATGGAAGAAACCTTGGGAAAGACAGTTCAGAAAGAGACCCCTTTCCAGGTAGGTTGGGTGTGCAGTGGGTGTCAAAAAGAAGGTGGTCAATACAATACAACACACAGAACAGAACACAAGTAATCCTCAGTCTAAATATATAAAATTCTTTTCGCGTTTGAAACGGAAATTACGTATGACCACGCAAAACGGAAATTACGTATGAGGCAGAAAGGACAGACGTTTTTAACAAAATCACAAAATTGTTAATTTTTTCTTACAAAGAAATTTATTGAAAGATTTGAGTTCATATTGAAATAGCATTTGACAATTTGTAGGGATGGAAATGCTGGTCTAAATGCAAAATACGCCTTACTGAACGATTACTGAGGCCAAGTTCAGAAGAATGCCTAGTCGTACGCATTCCACATTTTCAGGGGTACTTGCCATACGTGTAGCCCCCGGCGGTCTTTTGTTCATTAGTGTACCTCGTGTACGAAGTGCTTTAACCCAACGCAGGATAGTGTTACGAGCAGGAACGGCTTTATTTCTGTGGATATTGAAATGGCAACAAACCTCACACTGAACTGCGGTAATAGATTGGTTGTTCTTGACAAAACAGTCGTACGCAAAAATGCAGTGTTGTATCGTCCATGGCTTCAACTAAAGAGAAAATTAAAAAATGCTAAGACTTCACGAGCCTAACGCCACCTACCGCACATCTGTCACTCCACCTAGTGGTGAGTTCTAGCCATTTCAAAGACATCTGTCCTTTCTGCCTCACCCTGTATTATAATACAGGAACTAATCACTTTGTTTGTGGATGCCATTTTTATATCATCTTTACAAATTGTTATTATTTGTGTGAGAGTTATTTTACTGATATTGAAAAGAAGTAAATACAAACATGCCGATCTATCCCAGAGAAATAAGCCCCGCGTCGCCCTCTCCCAGCCCTCCTCTCTGGACTCCAGCGCTGAGCCGTCCGCCGTCAGGTGTGCTCTTACAGAGAAGTTTTATTTATTTGTCCACGTGACTGTCACGGAAACTGCCACATTATAACTTTTTTTTAATTGCCAGTACTTGATAGTAGAAGAGATGAAGAAAACAGCTTTGCATCTTTCTACTTTTTAACTGCGCCGAGCTGTAAACAATGTGAAGACGAGACGGCCTTCAGCTGGGATGCACGGAATGTAGAGCTGCCCACGCCGGGTCGAGAGCTTCACAGTTTCGGGCGGCGTCCTCTCTTCTCACACTGTTTGTGACACTTCAAGTGCCCCATCAGCTCCTGGGAGAGTGGAAATCTTTGCGAATGAGTGTAATCGGCGCCATCGAAGCAAGACTCTCTTTGTAAATTGTGCTGCATGACTACTTATTGTCCCTTAAGGTGATTTCGGGTCACTAAAACCCCGCAACATTCAAGGTTGCTTTTGTGATGAATTCTTTTAAGAAGATGTACCGACCTCTTCATGTAAAGTATTGGACTTGGGAATTGTTTGGACATTCTGCCCGTTAAGCACGGAAGTGCAGCGTCCACATTTCTCAGAATAATTTTTCTCTTAAATCACAGGCACGTAGTGCAACGTTGTCAGGCAGAAATTTGGAGGATTACATAGAAAATGTAATTTCTATATTCCACAGCGGTCGTGTACCGCCTTTCACAAGGGATCTGCTACCAAGAGATGATCCAAACACATTTAAGCTGCTGTTAGTACTACTTACCTGTTGTGTTATAGTGCCTTTAAAATGTACTTTACCTGGAAGCACTCCAGTACAGCTCAATGTATCTTTACTTCTTACATGTTAATGTTTTACTGTTTAATAATTTATATACTACATTTTATTTTTTCCCTTGCACTCAGTGAGTGAAGCCACTGGGTAATCAGCTAGTACAGTATAAAAATAAAAATATTACAAGTACGGAGCAGAATTTAACAGTAGGTGATATCACATAATAGGATCCATTCTATAAAGTCACATTTCCTTCCACTCAGTCTGTGTGGAGCAATGACTGGGCTAATTTGAATCTAAACAGTTGTTTATTGCTGTATTAAAAAGCTTAATGTCTCAACACTGTGAAATCTTCATGAGCTTTGCAACGTATTGTTCAGCGGAGTATTCCAAGAGAAGTGTCTCTGCACCAGATTACAAAATGTAATGGTGTATAACTGGAGCACTTATCTGCCAGAGCAGAAATGTTACATTCTCATTACGAAAACATTTGGGACTATCAGAAAGTCATTCCCCACTACAGTGCATGAAGCTTTGGAGCCATACAGTACGCTTGCAGGTAACATCAATATGGCAAAAGTCATTCAGTATGTGATACCAATTTGTTGGAATTATTTTTTTTTTCTAATTTGGTTCTTATAGTACACTGCACATCTGATGATTATATCTGAAAATAAATGTCTAAGAAAAAACGTAAATAATAATTTTGTAGTTATAAATAACAAATGGCTACAAGGTGTAAGACTCATGTAGATCTTCATGCATGCAGTGAAACAAAACCATGCTGACAATCAAAAATGAAACAAATCTGTTTTTTGAGACCATGTACCCTATGAGACTATTGTGGCGCAATGTTCATTCTGAGCGTGGACCACAGTCAACATTTAGTCTTAAAAGGAACACAGCATTACTCTGATTTATACTCACATTTTTCACTTTGTCTCCTTTTTTGTAAAATTTTTCACTCTCTATTGTCATACATTTTGGTTGCATTTCTCCCAAAACTGTTAATACCAGACACACGGGCAGCATACCATTTTCTAGGTTTGATGGCATCCTTTGAGCTTGAGTGACTACAGGTAATGATATCTTCTTCCTGTTAAGCTGCAAAAACTTATAGGAAACCACACAGCTGTGCTTAAGCATATTGTGTAAGTAATTAAAAAATCTAACAGCCCCTTTAAAGTAAATAACATTCTAATTGGGATCTACTGTTTTAACTACTTCTTTGCAGAGCTGGGAGAGAGCCATTTCTGCAAAAAGCTGCTGTTACCCACAGTCATTTGTCGCATATGGTAAACCTCACAGATGTCAAATCGCAAATGGAATGGAGTACTTCCTTGGATTACAGGACTGGAGAATGTGTACAGCCAGTAAAGATCACATTACACAGGATTAACACGATTACTATTTTACATCTTAAGTAAATCTGTCATTTGAATATAACTAAGATTGGCACCATTAAAAAAATGGCACCAAGCTGGGTATTTACTATGGTATAGTTTAATGATTCCTGAACACCATATATACTATATATGAAGGGGTACTTACTAAGACTATACAAACTGTGACTAGAAGGGATGACCATGAGCCATCCTCTAACCCACAGGTGTCAAACTCCAAGCCTGGAGGGCCGCAGTGGCTACAGGTTTTCATTCTCACCCTTTTCCTAATCAGTGACCAGTTTTCACTGCTAATTCACTTTTTTCTCTTCATTTTAATAGCCCTGTTAGAAGGATTCAATCCTCTGAATTGATACTTATCTTCATTAAATCGCAGCAAAACAGAAATGAAATGTGAAACGAGCTGACAGATGACCAGCTAAACTGGGGCTTCAAACTCCAACCAATTTCACTCCAACTAATCTCTTAATGAGATGCTGATTCTTGCCGTTAATTAAGCCCTTTATTTAATTTCATGGCTTGTTGCTGCTCCAATTCTGCCACAGCAGACGTTTCCAAAACTGTTGATTTTCTGTTTTTCTCCGTCAAAATGTTTTGGTGACCTGAGAGATCAGCCTTACCAAGACCTTCACCTTTCTTTATATTCAGATATTGTGTGACGGGCACAGGTGAGCTGGTCATGTGGTGACTCGCTTTGTGTCTCGTTATTGTTTGGCTGCTAATTAAGGAAAAACAAACAACTAAAGGGCCAGAGTCAAGTTAATTAAAAGAAGTAATTAGCAGCAAAAATGGATTACTAATGAAGAAGTAGGTAAGAATGAAAACCAGCAGCCACTGCGGCCCTCCAGGACTGGAGTTCGACACCCCTGTTCTAACCCAACATACGTGCCAAGCAGACCAAAGTAATATATTTAAAATTATTTTTGTGAACATAAAGATTGCACAAGTGAGGAATACACACAGGGAGAAATCAAAATACCAAATAAACAGATAGTCAATCAAATCCTAGATTTTCTCAAGTTCCGCTTAATAAAACACTATAACACCTGTTGAACAAGTGGGTTGCCTAATGTGGCAACACTACATGGGACGACAGTACATGGCAGGGCACACATATAGTACATCAATCAGCCAAGTCTGCTCCTATTTAGGATAGAAGGGGAATCCAGAGTACCCTGAGGAAACTCCTGCTAATACTGGGAAAGCAGACAAACTCCACAGAGGCAGTGGCTGACCCAAGATTCAAGTCCAGGTTGCTGGAGCTAAAGAAGCAGAAGCACTAACCAGTGCATGACTAGAGTAATAATATACTCAATGTTTATGAGATAGAAAGGCAATACAGATAGATAGATAGATAGATAGATAGATAGATAGATAGATAGATAGATAGATAGATAGATAGATAGATAGAT
>JANRMT010062800.1:6836167-6851314 GCA_026402145.1 Polypterus bichir lapradei
GATAGATAGATAGATAGATAGATAGATAGATAGATAGATAGATAGATGTGAAATGCACTATATAAATCAGATAGATAGAGCGAGAGAGAGAGAGAACGAGTGAGGCCAAGCAGAAGAAGTAAACATTACAGTCACACACGGGAAGCAGTCTAAGGGCTTAAGTTTTTGTTTTTTTTTATTTCGTCTTATACAATTTCTCATATTAGGAATTTGTTAGTTTTCGCATACCCCTTGGGGTCAGAGCACAGGGTCAGCCATTGTACAGCCCCCCTGGAGCAATTGAAGTTTAAGGGCCTTGCTCAAGGGCCCAGCAGAGTAGGACCTCTTTTGGCAGTGACAAGGATTCAAACTGGCAACCTTCTGGATACCAGCGCAGATCCTTAGCCTCAGAGCCATCACTCCGCCCTAAGTGGGAGTGAAATAGAGAGTAAGAGGTTAATTCATTGTACTAAGGCCTCTTCTCCCTCACAACCCTGTTGACCTCACTTCCACCCGACGACATACCTCATCCTTTCCCTCAACTATAAAGCTGGAGCACTTGTTTTAAGTTGCATTCTATGTTATGACTCTGTGCTTCATGACTACTCGCTGTTTTGTGTTATTTTGTGCAAAACCTGACACTATACGGGGTGGAATCCCCAAACTTTCATATTGTTTCTTGTCTCTTATTACAATAGATAGATAGAATTTTATTTCTCCCAAGAAGTAAATTTCACATATAATTTCCTTCAAGGTACACACTACCTTAAAGCTCATTAAAACAACAACACAATAAAATCTTGTTATTTTTCAAGTTTAGGGGCAGGAAGGCTGAAATAAGTGACTTGCTCTGTGTCTAGATAAATAACTTGCTCTAGGTCCAGATACATTATGAACTCTTTCATTGACTATGAGTTAAGCCTGAAAATAGGATGTTACAGGTTTTTAGCCCTTTTGCGTAAGCTGATGCAAATCCTATATAGCTGTGATGCTGATTTAAAATATCGTTTTTACTTGTGTACTACGCACTCTCGTGTAAGACGCACACCCTAATTTTTACAAAGAAAATCGCGAAAATTGTTTTGCCCCGTGTACGACACGCATTGTGATTGTATAGGAAGCATTTAGGGCACGTTTTCCGTGAAATGCCCTTCTGTTTTTGTTGCGTGACGACAGTTTCTCTTTCTTCCGTCGCCAATCTCGAACACATGACTCTGGAACACCGTACTTGCAACCTGCTGCCCGATTTCCTATCTTCTCTGCATACAAAATCACTTTTAGTTTCTCTCCCTCCGTGAAGGAGCGTAAACGCTTGCTACTATCCATGCTGAATGACGACGGCAAACTGATTCAAAAACAAGAGCGCGAGAAAGAGAGAGAGAGAGTGCGAGGGAGCGAGAGAGGGAGAGACAGAGAGCGAGCGCGAGCGAGAGAGAGAGCGAGCGTGAGCAAGTGCGTGAGAGAGAGAGAGCGCGAGCGAGTGCGTGAGAGAGCGAGAGAGAGAGCGAGCGTGAGCGAGAGAGAGCGCGAGCGAGAGAATGAGAGAGAGAGCGCGTGCGAGAGAGAGCGAGCGAGCGAGCCCAAGCAGAAGAAGTAAACATTACAGAATTACATTTCCTCGTGTATGACACACACCTGATTTTCCAATACTAATTTTCAGGTGAGTGCAAACGAGTGCATGAGAGAAAGTGAGAGAGAGCGCGAAGGAGCGAGAGAGCGAGAGAGAGAGAGCGCGAGAGATCGAGAGAGAGTGCGAGGGAGCGAGAGAGGGAAAGAGAGAGAGCAAGCGCGAGCGAGAGAGAGAGCGAGCGTGAGCAAGCGAGCGAGAGAGAGAGCGCGTGAGCAAGCGAGCGAGAGAGAGAGAGCGCGAGCGAGTGCGTGAGAGAGAGAGAGAGAGCGCGAGGGAGCGAGAGAGTGAGAGAGCGCGAGCGAGTGCGTGAGAGAGAGAGAGAGAGCGAGAGAGAGTGAAAGAGAATGAGTGAGCCCAAGCAGAAGAAGTAAACATTACAGAATTACATTTCCTCATGTATGACACACACCTGTTTTTCTAATGCTAATTTTTGGGAAAAAATGTGCGTGTGGTACACGCGTAAATACGGTAATTACTTAATTTAAATATTTTAAGTTATGCAACAGTTTTAGAATTTGTTCATCATTTAACATCCTACAGTATACTTGTATATACTGTAGCTAAGCAAACCTGATTTATCTTGTGGGTTGGATGGTGGAAGTGTAGTTCCTACTTTTGAGGCCTAGATTCAGTTCTTGATATTATCAGTCTTCCTATGAACATGTCTTACTCTTGGTGTTTTGCTTCATAGCCATACCTTTAATGAACAACATAGACCTTAAATTATTTGGAGATGCTAGATTGAGTTTGTATGAGTGGGCAAGGGTGAATGTTTTGTAATTGAGTGGCATCTTATCCAAGGTTGTGGTCCAGGATTGTGCAATGGGATGCCTACACTCTTATCCTCCACAACCTATGAATGGACAACAAAACAGGTCCATAAAATGGATGGATGGATGGACAATTATTTTGTTTTCACTAAAGCAAATGAATCGTGTTAGTCTATACTTGTTTAACACAATGACACAATTTGCCTTTATGTGTTAGTCAATCTCATTTTATATATGACACTGCAATCTATAAGGTACAAAAAAAATAAACCACTAATTTAAACTGGGCCTTACTGAACTGAAAACTCAAAATTGAGGGCAGTCATTTTTACATACTACGCCTCAGGTCAGGATAGGATTCTGTAGTCAAAAAGAGCACATGTAAAGTTTAACCATGTAAAGAATTGAAGGGGCATTCAAGACAATAAACCGTATACTTATAAAAAAAAAAAATATTAAAAAAGTTTACTGGTGAATAACAATGCAAGAATAAAAAATCCTTCAAACAAATCATAAAGCATATGGCCATTCTGCTTGAACAGAATTTGACTGTTGTCAGCAAAATGCTAGCGTTACCTAGCTTTTTATTTTACACCACCTTTCAAATTACATATTTCAAGTAAAATGTGAAATGTTTGATATTTGTAATTCCTTTTAATTTCCTGGACACCGCAGGATGTTGTACTTGCAGGTAATGTGCTTTTCACATTGAATGAACGCACTGCTTGATTGATTAATGACAAGAAGCTGCAGATGCTAGCATTTGTTATGAAGTGCACTGCCAAGATTTACTTCTGGTGCTGAAACTTTTTAAATGTCAAAATGGCACTGCAGGTCAAATATGGAAAAAAAAAAATCTGTGGCACAGACACCAAGGGTCCACATGAAACTGCTTAAAAGTGCCATATGCTCAGCAGTTTGGTCATATTTTAAAGTTTACTTAATAATAACATTTATTTTCCGAATGATTTATGCGTGCTAACACAATGAACAGTTCCCTTTTTAAATAAGCATTGTGGACGCTAGAGGCGCTGTTGCCCCGTTAAACCCACCAGACAGATGCCCTAGACATGCGTTTAAAAGCACCAAGAATAATTCTTTAATAATTTCTTCAATAAAGTGCACAAAGCACCGCACACTCCACAATTCTCCAATCAATAATAAGAAACGATAATCAATAATCATAATAATCCTCCTCTCCACCCAGCATCTCCGTCACCCTACCACACAACTCCGGCTCAACTTGCTGGGTCTCAATCAGCCCTTTAAATAGTCCTTGACCCGGAAATGTTCCTTCTCCAGGTCAAATGCCACCTCCTCCTTCCTTAAGTAGCACTTCGGAGTACTTCGGAGGCACGAGGACGGAAGCCCACAAGTTCCTTGTGAGCTCCCCCTGGCGGCGCCCACGGTACCCAACAGGGCTGAAGAAATGGATTCCATGTCCCATGATGCCCGGAGGGAATCTGGGGAACCATTTCCGTCCAGTGGAGCTGCCATCTAGAGTCCCGGGGGATGTAGTGCCCTGAAAAAGCCGCTGCTCTTCCTCCTTATTTCTGTTGAGGGACGTCCTGGCCAAAATGAAATGCCGGCCGTCCCTCACAGTTTGTATGACTTCTTTTTAGCCTTAAATATTTCTTAGGCTAATAAAAATAAATAATAGTTTGCAGTATAAGATAGTGGCGCTTCTTCACACTTCCAGAAAAATATGCTTGAAACAGGCGCACCACAGGGAGAACATGCAACGTCCACACAAACCGCGAGGCAGGCCAGAATCTGAATCCAACTTTCCGGAACTTTGAGGCAGCAGTGCTAACATATTGATCCTACCTCATTTTCAGCATTTTTATTGTTTTTTATTCTGACTTGGGTGCTCTAGCTGAAATAACAGGATTGTCAAATACTGGCACATATTTTAATTATTCTAACATCAGAAACTAATGAGAATTGATGAAACTGACTAGTGTTCTTACTAAATCATGTCCCAGGTCCTGTCTGTGTGAAGGTTTCATATTCTCCCTATGTCTGCGTTCGTTTCTGCCAGGTACCCTGGAGGTTAGGTGGACTGGCGATACTAAATTGGCTCTAGTGTATGATGTGTGCACCATGAAATGCACTGAAGTCCTGTCCAGGGACTGTTCCTGCCTTGCGCCCTGTGTTTTCTGGATAGGCTTCAGCTGCCCTGCGTCCCCGCTGAGGATAAAGCCAGTTTTTAAAGATGGATGGACAGATAGATATTCAAACAAAGGTGGATTTTCTTTAATGGTCTTTCATGTATACCGTTTTTACTCCTGTACCACGCGCCCTCGTGTAAGACACGCACCCTAAGTTTTACAAAGAAAATCGTAAAAATCGTTTTGCCCCGACGCGCGTTGTGATTGTATAGGAAGCATTTAGAGAGAGAGCGCGAGCGAGAGAGAGAGAGAGCGCGTGCGAGAGAGAGAGCGAGAGAGAGAGAGAGAGCGCGAGTGAGAGAGAGAGATAGAGCGCGTGCGAGAGAGAGCACGAGCGAGAAAGAGAGAGAGAGAGAGCGCGTGCGAGAGAGAGCGAGCGAGCGAGCCCAAGCAGAAGAAGTAAACATTACAGAATTACATTTCCTCGTGTATGACACACACCTGATTTTCCAATACTAATTTTCAGGAAAAAATGTATGCGTGGTACATGCGTAAATACGGTAGTATTTTTTGACAAATATTGCACAGTGGATACTGATTTCATGAAGAACTGTAGTATAACATGTTGCAACAAACTGCTGAATGAGGTTTGTGTCAAGTAGGGAAAGCAAATATAATAAGTCACTACACTGTTGCTGTTTAGTGACAGTAAGACTTTTTTGTTCATATCCAGACCTTCAACCGATTTACGGTATAATGATAAAGAATAATAAGTAAGTGCAGTAATGCATTGAAGGTAGTGGGCATTCTCATCCACTGCACAGGCTTTTGACGATTGGCTGTGGTAATGGTTTTGGGGCTTTGATTGGCTGTTACTCTCTTCATTTATCTATTTGTTCCCAGCCGATACAGCATATGATAATTTAAACAAGTACAGATAATTTCATTTTTAAGACATTTTTTTTCTATTTTTTTATTGCAGCACTACTAATCTTGGTTGTACTTTCTTTTCCAGCCATCAAACAAATAAGCAATTTCATATCAGTGCTTTTTCTGGTCTTTGGGAACTACTGTTTTCAGGCCATAATGGAAAAAAAAATCTCTCCCTTAATAAAGGCTTCTTTTACAACTGCACCAGAAGTAATATCAAAGATTTATAAGTGTAGAAATAACCTAAAAAAGAATTTGAACTTCTCCCCAATGTTCTGAGCAATATCATTAAAGATGTATTTTAATCAACAATTACTTTTGCAGTGATATATGAACCTGCTTGGATCCTGACTTTAAATATCAGCCAAGTGAGAACAAAAACACACTTATCAAGTCCCTTGATGCAAAAGCTGCAGTCGGATTCTGTAGCAAGATATAACAAAACACAGAGATTTGGAAAGTCCTGGGCCACGCAGCAGAATTAATAATATAATTTTACTTTATTAAAAGACCTTATAGGGTAGCACGGTGGCACAGTGGGTAGCACTGCTGCCTTGCAGTTAGGAGACCTGGGTGGTTCCCTTCCTGGGTCCTCCCTGCGTGGAGTTTGCATGTTCTCCACGTGTCTGTGTGGGTTTCCTCCGGGTGCTCCGGTTTCCTCCCACAGTCCAAAGACATGCAGGTTAGGTGCATTGGCAATTCTAAATTGTGTGTGTGTGTGTGTGTGTGCCCAGCCTGAGATTTGTTCCTGCCTTGTGCCCTGTGTTGGCTGGAATTGGCTCCAGCAGACCCCCGTGACCCTGTAGTTAGAATATATAGTGGGTAGGATGATGGATGGATGGATAGGAATAAACTATTAGTAGCACTTCTGGTTGTGCAATGAACACAAAGTCAATTTCCTTAAAAACACTGTTTTTAATACATTAACTAAACTTGCGGGTTATAGCGGGTTGGGAAAAACTGACTGACTGACTTGGGAAAAGACCTTATGTACCGTATGTAAGAAAAAGAATTTGAAATGTACCTTTGATGAAAACCCGTTCACCACTGAGCCTTGTTAATAGTCAAGCACTATGATGCCCTAGAATGACATACATGTAATACGCATCTGTGTGATATGAAGCATGATGTGTGAAAGCAAACAGCTGTTGGCGTATCTGCCTCACTTCCTGGACTCAAATCCTACACTCACATGTTGTCTGAGGTCCTCATAACCTTTTCTCCAGGTTATTTTGCTTTTCCCCACATACATGTCTGCAAGTTTAATTGGTGATTTCAAATTGTATCCAGGTGGCTACGGAGTTTTTGACTTGTGTTTGATGCTGCTTCCTTGTGACCCACGAAATCTGATGTTATGAAATAAGACAGAAAATAAAACTGAAACTTGGCTGATCAATTTAATATAGGCAAAAATATTATTCTAAATTGTCTAACATTAAAAGGATTATAACGTTAAAGAATAATAGATGTACTTTTGGGAAGTTTTTTTTTTTTTAACCAGTTATATAGCATGTACATCTCTTGGCTCCAAAGAAAGCGTTTCTACTAACATACTCAGATTGCAGCACGGTGGCGCAGTGGGTAGTACTGCCGCCTCGCAGTTAGGAGACCCGGGTTCACTTCCCAGGTCCTCCCTGTGTGGAGTTTGCATGTTCTCCCCGTGTCTGTGCAGGTTTCCTCCCACAATCAAAAGACATGCAGGTTAGGTGCATTGGCGATTCTAGATTGTCTCTAGTGTGTGTGTGGGTGCCCTGCCTGGGGTTTCTTTCCTGCCTTGTGCTCTGTGTTGGCTAGGATTGGCTCCAGCAGACCCCCGTGACCCTGTAGTTAGGATGTAGCGGGTTGGATGGATGGATACTCAGATTGCATTTTAAGGTTTAGCGTGTTTGTTTGGTCAATTTCGCTCAGGTTTCTTCTTGACTTATATGACTTGATACACAGGTTCGAGATTTTTTTCGCTACCAGTGACTCTGAAGCTTGACTGGTAATGTTCAATTCACTATGCCTTATGTTGGTAAAACGTATGATTCATTTGGCAACATACTGTACTCATTCCTTAATTCAAGACATTGCTGTTAGTATCTTAGTATTTTAGCATTAGATTTTCAAACAAAGTGAGATTAGGGAAATATTATGTTTCATTCACTTTCTGAGGCTGATGGGAAAAAAGGCTCCGCTAATCACAAAAATCAGAACCAGTGAACAACATGCACCCCTCATGGAAAACTTAGGTAGCCACTGTCTGTTCACCTCAGAATTTATTAAATGAAAAAAACAAAAAAAAATTAATGTTCTTTTCCACAAAGAGAAAGAAACTCAAAGTAGTGCTTATATTTATCCTCGTCTCACGCTTTAGAATTGAATTACATTTATTTAAATTAAAGAGCAAACTTTCAAGTACTGTATGGCATACTATGTACCAATTAAAATTAGAAAGAATAACTGTTTTCTCATCTATAAATATGCAAACACCTACACTAATTTGCATTATCAACATAAAACAATATTCAACTTAATTCAGAACAGAGTGTTTAGAAGAAATGTTTAAACTAAAATACAGAAGTGTGAAGGATTATTCGGCAAACTGAAGTAGGCATCCTGCAGTATTACTACATGGAACTAAATGCACAAAATATTTGTAAAATACTGATTAGCATTATGAAACAGAGAGGTGAACTTTGCCAAAAACTGTGAAATATGCTAATCACTTACTCTCTCTACAGACTGAGGAAATAAAACTGACAAACTCAGAGTACGGAGTTTATGTAGGGCTGCACTATTGTGCGTCTGCAAAGGGAAAAAATGTTAAATATTACAAGCGAAAAGGAAAGGCAGTTAAAGACACAACATTTTGTCTATATAGTCTTCATCAAGTGATCGAGTGATGAAGGCTATACTGTATATCCGAAACGTTGTGTCTTTAACTGACTTTCTGCTTTGGTGTAGGAATAACTAACATTTCTTTCACCTTTTAAGCTCAGAAGATGTCTATTCAGTAAACTTGGAGGTAATGGGACTACAAACACTTTACATGATAATTAATATCCAGCTCTTGGTGCTTGCTACATGGAGGGTCACTGTACACACTGTTATATAAGTGCTACAGTTGGTCAACCTGGGCTTGTTTAGAAAAATAAATACATACAAATGTGCATACATAAACACATAGTAGCCTTTGTGATAGTTTTATGTAATTATTATAACTGATCACAATAATAAACGTTGTGGGAATGCCAACCTTCACTCAGTTTTCTAGATGAAGTTATCTACAAGAATCAAACAGTCATATCATGAAAAAAATTGCCAAAATATTATTTGTTTAAAGAACAGAACTTTCCCAGGGCAAATATTGTATAAATTTCAAAACAAGTCAAAGATTATTATTAATGCCACAAGTAATAATAATAATGTGCCCTGCAATTGACCAGCACCCAGTCCAGGTGTGGCACCTGATCTTGATGTAGAATTGCTAGAATAGGCAATCGCTCACTGCAAACCTAAAGTTGGGTTACATGAGTAGAGAAACTAGAGAGATGTATAGATGATAATAATAATCCTCGTTATCATCATCATCATCCTGATAACAATATTAGTCACTTTAAAATAGGACATTAAAATCGACAAATCTCTAATGTGCCTACATCGATTTATGAATCCATTTATCTTTTGACCATTAAAGTGTTAAAATTACAGTATGTATATTCTGAACAATTTAGTACAAAAAGAACTGGGATAACATTACTTTCCTTTGTTATCAGCATGACATATCCAGTCTTCGAGAGCCTCCATTTATATTGGGTGGTCCAGATCTAATTATGCATTTTTCATTACAGTATAATATATTAAGTTTATTACATAGAAAATCCATCCATTATCCAACCCGCTATATCCTAACTACAGGGTCACAGGGGTCTGCTGGAGCCAATCCCAGCCAACACAGGGCTCAAGGCAGGAAACAAACCCCGGGCAGGGTGCCAGCCCACCGCAGTACATAGAAAATCACCCGAAAACTCCTGGACCATCGAGAAGTGTGCGAACTGACGACATGAAGAATCGCCTTCGCGCCGAACTGGAATCGTTCCCACATAATTCAAAGTCATCCAGACAATCTGGATCTGCATAATTAGATCTGGACCACCCTGTACATCCATTACCGACCCAACATAATCCAGTTCAAGCTCTCGGCCAATCCTTCTCGAGATGCACTTTCCAAGACACTTCCAGATCAGAGCAGCAAATCAAGCTGATATGCATGGCTTTGGGATTTTGAAGGAGAATCAAAGTATCCATAAAAAAGACAACAGAAACACACAAAGAAATGAGCAAACTCAACACAAATGACAGGGCTAGGAATCCCATCTGGCCTAACTACTGTGTCATCAAGTCATCAGCCACAAAAGAAAAAAATAAAAAAAGATAACCTGAGTAATGTACAGTATAATTCTCTTGCAACTACAAGAGCCTCATATGATGAAGATGATTAAATATACAGTCAAAAACCAGAAGTAGGCAGAGTGGCTGAACTGTGAACCATGCTGATGCCATCACTGTTTTACTATGTGGCACTGAAAGTACCAGTTATTTCTCCACCTACAGAAATATGGAAGCAGGTTTTTCTGCAATTTGTGTGCTGCCTTGTACGGATGTGACAGTTGAGTAGAAAAAAAAAAAGTTTGACTAAGTGTCCACACTTGCATGTTCTTCGATACATAAAAATAATTAGTTAATACTCAGCAGTTAAGAAAAGTAGATGTGCATGTATGGACTGTTAGCTCACCTGAACACTTCCATGCTGATTTTATCAGTGTCCATGTTGTAGGCATTAATTCTCTCTTAAACAGAACATTAGATGCTAGATAGCTCACAATATGTCATGTCTTTTGTTAGAGTCCCTCTATCTTTGTTAACTGATGATGCTCTATGAACAGACATTTCCCTCTTTAATGAACTGAAGAATCCACAGCCTTGATGATATCTTCTGCTGAGCTTGTTGTTCAATGTTTATTTTTTCCCCCTTAACATTAAAACACTTAACCTGTCATGAAAACAAAAAAACACTTCTTTAGAAAGAAGGGGTCTTATTAAGTTTATTTCCAACAGAGAGGTTTGCGACTTAACCAGACAGTGTGACTGGGTGTTGTAGGATCTACATGAGACACAGTATCTGCAGACATTCACTGCTCTATCCAGTTCTGATTTCCATCTTAATCGGGAGCACAGCATCCAGAGCCAATCCTAGTAGAATTGAGAGCAAATGAGGAAATGACACTGGGCAGTGTGTCAGTCTGTTAAACTGGAATAGGAAACTAGTGATAAGCTACTCACTGATGAGGTTACATATTTTCTTGGCAAAACAGAAACTAAAAGGCATATGGACAAAGTTGTTAATGGCAGAGAAATACAGAATCATGCACTGTTATAGCCCACTTTACATTTTTCAGCAAAGCGTCATGTCCTGCACCACAGGAAAGGCACAAGAAGAAAAAATTAATAACACAATGGAATAAAGCAAAGCAATCACAAGTTAAGGGGCAAATGTGTTTTGATCTTGATGTTACTGTAATAACCGGCTCTACACCCTTAGCAGGGTCCTGGGGGTTGCATGGGAGTTTGCCCATCCAGTCTACATGTGTTTAGTGGACTTGGAAAAGGCGTGCGACCGTTCAGGGAATCCTGTGGGGGGTGCTCCGGGAGTATGGGGTGCCAGACCCCCTGATAAGGGCTGTTCGGTCCCTGTACAACTGGTGTCAGAGCTTGGTCCGCATTGCTGGCAGTAAGTCAAACCCATTTCCAGTGAGAGTTGGACTCTGCCAGGGTTGCCCTTTGTCACTGATTCTGTTCATTACTTTTATGGACAGAATTTCTAGGTGCAGCCAGGGTGTTGAGGGGGTCCGGTTTGGTGGACTCAGGATTGGGTCACTGCTTTTTGCAGATGATGTTGTCCTGTTTGCTTCATCAGGCCGTGATCTTCAGCTCTCTCTGGATCGGTTCGCAGCTGACTGTGAAGCGGCTGGGATGGGAATCAGCATCTCCAAATCCGAGACCATGGTCCTTAGCCAGAAAAGTGGAGTGCTATCTCAGGGTTGAGAGCGAGATCCTGCCCCAAGTGGAGGAGTTCAAGTATCCTGGGGTCTTGTTCACGAGTGAAGGAAGAATGAAGCGTGAGACCGACAGGCGGATCGGTGCGGCATCTGCAGTGATGTGGGCTCTGCATCGGTCTGTCGTGAAGAAAAAGGAGCTGAGCCGTAAGGCAAAGCTCTCAATTTACCAGTCGATCTACGTTCCTACCCTCACTTATGGTCATGAGCTATGGGTAGTGACCGAAAGAACGAGATTGCGAATACAAGCGGCTAAAATGAGTTTCCTCCGCAGGGTGTCTGGGCTTTCCCTTAAAGATAAGGTGAGAAGCTCAGTTATCTGGGAGGGGCTCAGAGTGGAGCCGCTGCTCCTCCGCATCGAGAGGAGTCAGATGAGGTGGCTCGGGCATCTGATCAGGATGCCTCCTGGACGCCAGGCACGTCTAACCGGGAGGAGGCCCCGGGCAAGACCCAGGACACGCTGGAGAGACTATGTCCCCCGGCTGGCCTGGGAACGCCTCGGGATTCTCCCGGAAGAGCTAGAAGAAGTGGCTGGGGAGAGGGAAGTCTGGGAATCTCTGCTCAAGTTGCTGCCCCCGCGACCCGATCTCAGATAAGCGGAAGAAGATGGATGGATGTTACTGTAATAATAATAAAGAATAGTAAAAAAAAGGAATAAAAATTAACATTAAACAGAAACAAAAGCAAAACTGATGAGCAACACATTCTTGAAAAGCTCACTGTGTTGATTTGTAAGAAAATGGAATGGATATTAAATTGCAACTACTAAACTTTCCAACATGCCAAAATCATTGTGAGCAACTGTTTCAGCATGATCCTAAAAAATGTGTTAAAGCTCACTTTCAGCAAAGTGTTTGGTAAAAGCATAATTCATTTATACAAGTTTAATTCAAATTTGTTTGTGATTTCCTTTTTAATTCACTACATGACTTTGGTTTATAGTATCACATATTAAATAATTTATGCACTGAAATGGAATCCTATCATTTTTATGCTTTTCAGCAGATTCTTCAAAGCAAAAATGCCAGAAAGTAGAAAGTCTGCTAATGTATTGTCAATTGATAAGGTCTTAAGTTCACACCATGCTCAAAAGAAATGTAGCAAACACTAAACAAAAGTGTATTTTTTCTTAGTTTTGGAAATGATTCTTTTTGTTTAACTAGCATTAATTAAAAATAAAATTGCAAATGGGCAACCTTTTATCATCCATAGTATATTTTTAATTCTTATAGCTTTTTTTTTTGCAAATTGTTCCATATTGAATACAGTAGTGGAAAAAGTCTTATATTCAGGCAGAATTTAAATATTCTAATAGAGAGAATTTCATTGATACATCCTCTGGGTTTATGTAGTAAACCAATAAATTTGGAATATACAATATGTTTATTGGTATTAAAGCTATGAAAGAGGTGTGAACAATGAAAAAGGAATTTATTTTCAATTAATACACTAAAGTAGCTACAAAATACCCCATGACCCTGAAATGCATTAAGCAAATTCGATAATGGATCGACCTGTGAATGAAAACAAAAGTGTAGAAGCAAGCAACATGGATTGTTGAGAATTGCTGTTGACTCTCTCACTAGTTAAATGAATACCAACATTTCAAATGACCTATATTTTATTAATATGAAAGAGGAAAAACTGCAAAATAGACTATTTCATAATATTTTAGTCAACTTGTGGCCTGTTAGCTGTGAGATTTCCTAAAACATACTGTATCTGGATATGAGATCAGAATATCTTCTCTCTGCTTGGTATCTGGTCCCAGTCCTAATATCTCATGTGCGTAAAGCAGACATTGTAAGCAGGTGTCACTCAAATAACTTTGTGGTCTGTTTACTCACTCACCGATTTGCCTTAAACCTCAGGATTTATCTCTCTGTATTGTGGTCCTTCTCAACAATATGTGGGGTTTGGCGTTTACTCAAAAATGATCCCTGTTGTCCTAATTACACCGGACAACATTTTTTTTTAATGATTTTGCTTCCTGAAATATTTTTGGTGATTATGATAGCCAACTTTAAGCTGAACACAAATGTACTGTATCACATCAAAATTTAGAAAAACATGAAATTAACGTATAATGAATTTAGTGTGTTGAATTGTTTAATGAAAATGCCTAAATTGCTTAAACTTCCCTCAGGATCAATAAAGTATCTATCTATCTATCTATCTATCTATCTATCTATCTATCTATCTATCTATCTATCTATCTATCTATCTATATAGTGCCTTTCACATCTATCTATCTATCTATCTACTATATAGTGCCTTTCACATCTATCTATCTATCTATTGTCACACACGTGCGCATGGGAGGCAGCTAAAGGGCTTGAGTGAAGACAGTTCTGAGGCATGCCGGGATGTAGCAGAGTGCACTGACTCTTTTTCTCCCTTTCCTGTAGACCATTCCCGGGAGATTCCACCTGGTCCACTTGACGTCATTTCCGGGACCGAGCCAATGGAAGTAGACCTTACCAGCTCCGGCCCCTCGGATGTCACGACCGGGCTTGATCCAATGACAGAAGAACACGTGCCCAATCCTTATGACCTCACTTCCTGTCTTCCCCTTTAAAAGCCTGCCCTTTTTCCCTTTTCCCTCAGTCTCGTTCTGGACTCAGTTGTACGAGGTGTGGCAGAAAAGTAATGAGACTGTAAACGCTGCGCTGTTGTCCTTGATAGAGCACGTGTATCAGTACCCTCCCATAGCTCAGTGCGAGTTTCAGCTCCTTCCGTTAACTACGTGATTTTTGTGACTGCTATTAGCGAAGTTGTGTTTTTGGTTGTACGTCACGCAAAATGGAACAGCGGAATTTGGAGCAACGTTGTGCCATTAAATTTTGTGTTAAGCTTGGAGAATCGGCAAGTGTGACGTTTGAAAAGTTAAAACAGGCCTATGGGGAACATTCTTTATCCCGAGCTCAAGTTTTTCAGGGAGGCCTTCAACTTCGAAAACCAATGAAAACATCGAACGTGTGAACACTCTTGTGAGATCAGACCGTTGTTTAACATTAAGAATGTTGAGTGAACAATTAAATTTGAACAGATTTACCGTTCATCAAATTTTGACTGAACATTTGCACATGCGAAAGGTCTGTGCCAAAATGGTGCTGAAAAACCTCACAATTGAGCAGAAGGACAATTCGAAAAAACGCATTCCTGTGGTTCCCCAGCCCCCTTATTCACCTGACCTCAGTCCGTGTGACTTTTTCCTTTTTCCTAAACTGAAAAATGTCCTCAAAGGACGTCATTTCGGGACTTTAGAAAACATCCAAAAGAGTGTAACGGACATGCTGAAGACCATACCGGTTGAAGACTTCCAGCGCTGCTACCAACAGTGGGAACAACGTCTCCATCGGTGTGTAGCTGCCCAAGGGAACTACTTTGACGGGGATAACATGGATGTTTGAAAAAAATAAAAACTTTGGTAAATAAAAAATCAGTCTCATTACTTTTCTGCCACACCTCGTATGCACATCAGTGCTGTGTATTCGATAAAAAACGACTTTGCAGCCAGGATACCATATTATATGGGTGGCTGCCCCAACCTTTATCTGTTTATGTCTCGTTCTTGTGACACTATCTATCTATCTATCTATCTATCTATCTATCTATCTATCTATCTA
>JANRMT010062800.1:6851324-6869415 GCA_026402145.1 Polypterus bichir lapradei
CTATCTATCTATCTATCTATCTATCTATCTATCTATCTATCTATCTATCTATCTATCTATCTATCTATCTATCTATCTATCTATCTATCTATCCAGTCTGTTATATATAGTGCTTTATCTATCTATCTATCTATCTATCTAATTGCATTAAATCAACTGACCTAAAATGCTGTCACATGCGTGTGCATGTGCTTGGAAGGCATCTTAAGGGCTCTAGTGATGGTAGTTATACATGAAACCAGGTCTCTTTGATTACTATACTTTATTGAGTAGTGAACAAAATGAAATGTAACCTAAATTAAAATATGTAGTACAACTGTGAAATGGAGGGGGGATTTCCCCTGTGCATGTGTATTCATTTGCAGTTGAATTGGATTTAATTCTTAACTGAGCCATTTTTCTACTTCAAAACAACATTCCAAATAAAATGCTCAAGGGAAGCAGATATTTAATATTTATGTATCTATTTCTGTACTCACCACACTGAAGCTCAGATTAAGGAAAAGTTTCAAATGGTTACTACTGAATCTCTATGTTGTCCAACAGCACCCCCACGCCTGAAGCATAAGCGCAGGGTTTAAAGGACACTGCTTAAAGTAAGTTGTATAATTATCATATGAAAAAGGATAGAATGCAAATGCATAGTCACAATTGGAATCTTGTGCACAATTGATGAATTTTAATCTTGCTCTCAGAGCTATTCTGTTTTCCCAGAACTGTCTGATCTTTATAGAATTAAGCTCTTTCTAATTAAGGAAGAATGTTTTGCTTTCTGTTGGTTAGCATCACTCATCTCATGTTTATAATCAGTGTTTCTTTTACCTGCTATTAACACTTACATTGATCTACATTACACTGTATTTGCTCTATTTGAAATATTATACATACTAGGGGGCTTTGCCACCTGCTCGCTTCGCATGCCAACCCCTTTCTCCCCTGCCAGCGGCCGCCTCTCTAAAACCCTCTTTGCTCTATAAGTTGGTGGTTTGCTGCTGCTGTATGCCGCATGATCTGAATTTCGTGCAGAGCTGTGAACATTTAAAAGCCTGTACGGCACCTGAATATTCAATCTCTTTTCACTGTTCCGTTATTTCCCCGAGTAATATTTTCAGTTTGTTGATGGTGCTACTCCTCTGAAACCCCTCGTAAACGGTGAAACATTGGGAAAGAAGTAACAGGTGTTTTTTTTCACCTCCTCTTTGCTCAATCAGCTGTTGGCTTGCTGCTGCTGCATGCCATGTGATCTGCATTTCATGTGGAGCTGCGAACGTTTAAAAGTCTGTACAGCACCTGAATATTCAATCTCTTTTCACTGTTTTGTTATTTCCCAGAGTAATATTTTCAGTTAGTTGACGCGGCCGCTCCTCTCAAACCCCTCGTAAACGGTGAAACATCGGGAAAGAAGTAACAGGTGTTTTTTTTCACCTCCTCTTTGCTCTATAAGTTGCTGGTTTGCTGCTGCTGCATGCCGCGTCATCTGCATTTCGTGCAGAGCTGTGAATGTTTAAAAGTCTATACAACACCTGAATATTCAATCTCTTTTCACTGTTTCGTTATTTCCCAGAGTAATATTTTCAGTTTGTTGACGCGGCCGCTCCTCCGAAACCCCTCGTAAACGGTGAAACATTGGAAAACAAGTAACAGGTGTTTTTTTCACCTCCTCTTTGCTCGATCAGCTGTCGGCTTGCAGCTGCTGCGTAATCTGCATTTTGTGCGGAGCTGTGAACGTTTAAAAGTCTGTACAGCACCAGAATATTCAATCTCTTTTCACTGTTTCGTTATTTCCCCCCCGAAGAATATTTTCAGATTGCGCTAATGCAATCTTTGCTCTCATTTTTGGAGACTTTTAAATTTCCCTACTTCCATTATCTCTAACCTGCTCTGCGTGTGTATCACGGGACTTGCTTCTGAAGGTTGTAAGTATAACGTAACTTGTCTGTCTCGCGGGAAGTGAAAGAGTCTCTGTCTCTCTTCAAAAGATCACGCCTCGTCCCCGAGAAAAAGTCTTGTCTCGTCGCAAGTTTTTTTTTTATAATAGAGAGATTTTAATCAAAATATGAATCATTTCTCTGTCAAATATTTCATGATGCATTTGTTACTCATATTGCCTGCACTTCATACATGCTGAAATATGTGTCTCTGAGAGTATTAATGGCAGAAGACAGAACTGCAACCCAAAGTAGTGTGTAATCTGACCACAGAGATGTATCCTGTTTTGTTGTTTTAATAATCTGAGGTGGTTTTTCAATATTTTTGTTTTTCATCTTACTGTAAGTTTACAGAAAGTTTAATGAAGGCGCCACTTTTCATTTCAATGCATGCTTCACCTAACCCACCCATGATATATGTTCACATCCTCCTGGGTACTTAGAGCGCGCACACTCCCGGCCCTGTAAGCCCTATAAGGATGAAAGTGGGTAAGATCTCAGTCAGCCATTATGAAACAGAAAACAATCAGCGGCCCCTCAGTAAACACTGCAATACAGATGAGCAGGAGACATGTTCAAGGCAAATAGATAAAAACAGAAAAGTAACACAAAGTGATCAAAGGTTATTGTACAGATCACAAACAACAGAAAGAAACACAAGAAAAAGCATAAAATGATGACGTGTAAGGGTCAATAACTAAGCACATCTTTAAGTAAAGCCTCAAATCTTGGCAAACCAATGCCAGGTGATTGCTAAGTACAGTAATTGCAAGTCTAATGAAGTGTTATTGACAAACAGCATGTAGCTGGGTTATGATAAGGGTTAGTCTTGACAACTGTGATGATGACAACAAGACAAAAGGCATGGTCATGCAAAGCACAGTCAGAACCATGAGATTAAAACTTAAATGCCAAATATGGCCTCATGTCCATTATGTCATCAGCACAACAAATGAAATCATGTGATCTGCAAAACAGCTTCATGTAAATAACGAAATCCAAGACAATAATGAAAACCATCTTTTTAGAATTCAAAGCAAAATGTGAAAATAACACCAGAAGGGCTGAGGAAACACACAGTTTCTTTTGGTACACTGTATGCACTGGGTGTTGGTGAGTTCACTTTCGATTATTGCTGTCGTTTTTGATTTACTGGATTTTTGTGAACTATGTGCTCTGTTTTGGACCTCTCTTTGGATTTGTGTTATTGGGGCTATCTCACCACTGGATTGCCTATTTTGTGAAAGCAACTTCTTGCAGGCTTTTTGTGCTCCTTGAAGCTTTTCGTGCCTTACAGCATATTATGTAAAATAAATCTTTTACTTTATAAAGATTCTTCATTTGACCTTTCTGTCATACAAGCCAAAGGTTGACAGTGACCCTGTCTCTTATGGGGCTTTTTGCAACAGTTATTGGGACTTTATATTGGCCAGTTATCGATGCTGAGCGCTTGCTCCCCAGCTACTTTGCCAGCCTCACATTTTGACTTTGTTTGAATGAACTCTCCAGATCATGATAGTTGTGTAACATGATGCCCATAAGACATTGATTCTACACAGGGTCTGCCTAGAGACCAAAGTAAAATTTACAGTGACATTTCAAATAATTTAATAAAGACACATTTCATATTTGTCCTGTTCTTGAAATTTAATGTTGTTCAATTTTCTGCCATCTGTCTAAGAACCTGGGCCTATTATGGGCACTGCTGTTTTTGTTTGTCTTCTTTCATGGCGGTGGCCATATGGTGAACAGTTACTATGCCCATTGCTTCTCCTCTTTAAGACATCTGTAGTTTTGGCATCCTAGCTTTAGAATAACTTGAATTGTTCACTCACAATGTTTTGCTGTTTTCTTTTGTGTAAGTTACCTTCTGAATTTCTAGTTTGGCTTTTTGAACTTCTGTTTTGAGATTTCGACTTTGACCTTTGAATCTACCTTTTGATTTTAAAAGTTTGAGATCTTAAATTTGTGGTTTTTATCCTCTGCCTTACCTTTTGATTTTTAATTTAGCTCAGTCCTTTTTGTGAGACTTTCCTTTGTCCCTTTTTATATTCCACTGTGTAACATCTAGTGGACACTTGGCCACATCACCATTTTAGCAGGACAAAGCGATACATATTGTATCTAAAACAAAATTCTTCAATCTAAGAAAATGCATATTTGATTATTATTGCCTTTATTTCATTACATCTTATAAATGAATATTCCAGGCCAATATACCAGCTTAAAGAGCAATTAATACACAAAACTTATAATCATATTGCAAACCGTGTAAGTGGCAATTATGGTCTAAATAGACTTTTTGTTGTGCTATCCTGCCAATTTTCTATATTACTAATTTTTCTACTTTGAAGAAAATCTTATTCATAATGCACAAAAAAACCAATCTTCAATCCATATTTCAATAAACTAAATTAGCAATGGAGAAATGGATATGTTCTCATTGATATTACTCTGACACTTCTTTGTTTTGCAGGACATTAATTGACATTTAAAATGTTCTGCCTGTCATTCTTAAGTAGCTGACATCCATAGTTGGTTAACTTACATTTTTCATTAGGGTGTTTCTGGTTCATTATTTCTTTTATGTATCAATAAAGCCACTGGCGTAATCTTCTAAGCTCTTGACTCATTCTGATTCTTTTGATCTGTCATTACAGACTAGATGTAAATAGATTTGATTTTAATTTGTCAAAGTTTGGGCTTTCTTATCCAACCATCAATTTTCGGTTTCATTGTCAAATAATTTGGATGACCTCACAAAGGCTGTACGAGAGCAAAACAAAGGGTAACCAGTTAAATTAAGACATAACCTTTTTGTACCCAGAGTGGTACAGAGGAATATTTTCAATATATCCTCTGGTAATGGCTTGATGATCTCTCCTAAATTTGCTTACTGTATGCTAAATTGCAGTGATTGCCTGCTTTAATTTTGGGAGAGCTAATATATTAAATTGGGTGGAGTGGTGGCTCTGAGGCTAGGGATCTGCACTGGGAATCGGAAGGTTGCTGGTTCGAATCCAAAATGCCAAAAGGGTCTCTGCTCTGTTGGGCCTTTGAGCAAGGCCCTTAACCTGCAATTGCTCCATCCTGGGTATGACGCTAATCTGCATTCATCCCTGCATGTAGGCCCTCCAACGTGCAGGGAAAAACTTGGGGGTTGGTGGCAGAATTGGCACTCCTGCCACCATAAAAAAACCTCACACTGTTCCACTCCATCTGAATTAGTGTGGTGCTGTGGTGTCACCCGTTGCATGGCTGCACTCGGGCCCAAATCTGGATCCTGAGTTGGTTTGTTGTGTGGTGGGTGCGGCAATGCGCTGTATCAGTGCGTGCTCCTAACCTCTAATATATTAAATTGGCAAATTATCTCTGCTTATAATAAGAGTAATTTGATCTGGTTTGTCTGCATCAAACGTGACAATATCCCTTAATATGATTAAGCACATACCTCATGCAATAATGAAGAGATGTAGAGAACACTAAGCCTTTGGAGCAAAGGCTGCTTTGGTTTGGGGGGGACAGAACTCTTAAATGGAAGAAACCAGTTAACAAAACTGATAGACAGATATAAGGATGGCCTCCTAAAAGAGTTACCTGGCTTAGATGTGTAAATTTGAATACTTTGAATTCATATATGAAAGTTTAATGATGACCCTGTCACCCATAAGACCTACCGAGCAAATATGCAAACAGCTAGTACAGAAAAAAGATACATAAAAAATCATACCATGTTTACAGGAGATGTCTCCAAGATTGTCTTACAATACAACCACCTCAGATAGAGGTCAGGTTGGGGAGCCGGCACTAGCACTGCACGTTGCTGCACCCACCACATGACGAAACAGCTCGGGATCCTGGTTGGCATCCTCACAGGCAGACACGCAGTCCAGTCCCACCCTCCGGAAATGACCCTCTATCTGCCGCAGCCAGGTGTTACGTGGGCGACCCCTTGGCCTGGTCCAGCCAATTGGGTCCCCAACAATGAGGATCTTACAAGCTGGATCACCCTCTGGGAAATGTGCCACATGGCTGTAGTGCCGTAACCGACGCTCCATCACAATGCAGGTCATGTACCAGCGGTACCCAAGGATTCTCTGAAGAGACACAGTACCAAAGGAGTCCAGTCTTTGTCTCAGGTCACTGGATAGCATCCATGTCTTGCAACCATATATATATATTTGGACCTTCTCATATCAATATCTCATTATCAGAGAGGGGTGATAGATATTAAATAATTGACTGGTGCCCTCACTTCAGGAAATCAAATAGAACAAAACAGAATGTACTTGTTTAAAGTAAGGCAAGCAAAGTATAAAAGCTGACTGCAGTATATACTATATTGTCAAGTACGTACGTGTTTTACAAGGTTTTGGGTCCACCTGAAATACTTACAGGGAAGGATGTAGGTGTGACACAACCACTACCAAAATTTTCTATTCACCCTAGAATGGAAGAGAACTCATCAAAGGACTACTGACATCACTTCCTCTCTCAGTGTGTCAGCTCCGCCTCTTCCACTTCCTCCTCTACAAATCCAGAAATTACAGGAAGTCTGATCAGTTACAACCAGATCTCTGAAGTCCTTCTTTACACCAACTGTGAGGAGCCATCACTACATCCGAATCGACAATTTGCTTATTTTGGAAAACATTTCCCTTCTTTTGGAATCTAGACATTAAACGAGGTTAATTGTGTTATTTCAACTGGTTTTCTCTCTTTTAGCAGCTTTGTGAATCAAGAATGAATGCCTTCCCAGGAGCAACTACCGTGTTTCCCCGAAAATAAGCCCTAGCATGATTTTTCAGGATGTTCGTAATATAAGCCCTACTCCGAAAATAAGCCCTAGTTACGACTAGGCAACTTTGAATGAGCGATAAACGCCTACCGCTACCGTATGTACACAGATGAACTGGAAATAATATCGGTATTTTGACCCTCCGACAAGATGAGTGCAAAAAGAAAGAGCTATTCTGTAGAGTACAAGAAAGGAATTGTGGAGGAGTCCCAGGGAAAAAATATTACTGCTTTCTGCAAAGAGAAGAAGTTGGATATCCGAATGCACAACGAGCAGGCTACATGGACAAGAGGTGCTCATTTAAGGAAAGCTCTATTGCTAGACATGAGAGATTGGGGCCAATTGTTCTAAAGGAAATGGAGTCGCAAGAATTTCATAATGGAATTTGGGGTTTGGAGAGTTATGATGATGTTCCAGAAGATGATGACATGACTGTATTTGAATAAATGTAGATTTCTGTTCCAGAATACTAGGGGGTTGTGCCCCTGGCTCATTTCACTCGCCCACCCCCGCCCCCGGGGCATGCCAGTCACTTCGCGGCTCTGCCACTCGCTTTGTGAAGGGGGGGCTGAATCCACGCTATGGAGACGCGGTCGGATCAGCCGCTGTCTTACTGCTGTCATGCTGCGTGTCGATCATTTAAATGCCTGTGCAGCAACTGTCCTTTTGACTCACTGCCTTGTCTTGCAGGTCATTAAAGTGTCGCCGAGAAAATCACGTATTGCCTCCTTCCAAGCCTTCCAAGATTTTTTTATAATAGAGAGAAATGTAGATTTTTGTTCGTGGCAAAACAAGACATCCCCTGAAAATAAGCACTAGCGCGTCTTTTGAAGGAAAAATTAATATAAGACCCTGTCTTATTTTCGGGGAAACACGGTATAGAAGTCTGTTCATTTAGCAGGCTGTATCATCACTGCATACTATAGAGCAGCAACTCAGGATTTTTTTTTTTTAATTCCTATACTTTAGGAATGACCCTACAGCTGGGCGCAAAAGTAGATAGATAGATAGATAGATAGATAGATAGATAGATAGATAGATAGATAGATAGATAGATACTTTATTAATCCCAAGGGGAAATTCACATAATCCAGCAGCAGTATACTGATACGAAAAACAATAATAAATTAAAGAGTAATAAAAATGCATGTAAAAACAGACAATAACTTTGAATAATATTAACGTTTACCCACAATGTAATTTGAAACTCTTCCTACAGTAGTAAGAAGTCAGTCAAATGCACTGGTGGAACTGGAGGAAATGAGACAGAGACAGCAGGATATAGACTGGAGATAAGAACGAATGTGGTGGAAAAGCGTGGAAGTCATTCTACTGGACTTTAAGTGATAAAAACCAGTTAGCAATGTCTGGTGGGGCATAAGACTTTCATTACTTTAATTGTCATTCTAATGTTTTCTAGTTTTCTCCTCATACTTACTGCAGTTTTGCTGAATCCAGGTGTGTAATATATATTAGTGGAGACAACCATGAGTGAATTTTGTTTGAGCTGTACAGTTGGATTAAGCAGGATCAGGAAATGGATGAATGGCTCGATGGATCTTAATTTCTTAATGTTTGACAAGCAAATTATGACTTGATTAATTTCAATTAAGGTGCAAGAGAGGACGCAACATTGACAGAAGCCTCAGTTACAGTAAGAAGAAAATCTCATGAAGAACCAGCCAGATTCAAGAGTATTGTACAATTCTGTATACAACGGGTTCACTCTACAAAGAAATGACGCCTATAAGAGGGCTGCTGTGAATGATTTTTATGTTAGTAAAACAATAATGCTGAATTTACCTCGCGTCTCAGTGCCTTTTACGTCTCCTGCTGCTTATGAGCATGTATGGCCTCACTTGTATTTATGCACATTTTTGTAATCATCTTACATATGTATATTTCTTAAGTACACGTGGAACAATTCTGCAATACGTAGGCAAACTCACAATGAATTCACTTTAGAAATTCTCCAGTCTATTGCATTGTGCATAAAACTTGAAACTTGAAAGAAAAAAAATACAAGGAACATTTTCCACCATTTTCTTTAGTCATAAAAAAAATGAAAGAAAAATGGCATGCTTTGGAATCAAAATAAATTATTGTTCATTAAGTAACAAAGGACCTCTCAGTGGAAAAGTAATTTCCAAAAAATCTTTAGCCTGGGGTCATTTTGGTCTCTTTAGAAACTCTTAAGTAATAATTTATAGCCATTAGCTTCAGACACCTTTACTTTTACCACAGACTTATGCAAATGTTCATGAAAATGATGGAAAGAATCTCATTCCTGTTTTGCAAAGTATCTGATCACACAGGCCCAACTCTAGAATATTTTAAGAGGCGGTGAGGTAAAAATAAATAAGATGTACTGATGGTTAATAATGAAGTCTGACACATATTAGTGATCATTCTTACCTAAAATAAATATTTCTAAAATTGCTGCAAAAGTCCAAAGTCAAAAATGCACAAAGTTTATTTAATTGATAAAAAAATAAAGTGTTACCTTTTCCAAGAAATAATACAGACAGAAATTTACTACATTATATTAAATTGACTGAGTAATTGAACCTGTCAACAACCAACGGTTCTGAAATGTGCCCTATTGTGCACAAAAGTTTATAAGTCCTTGAAACACACTGGATATAAAATAAAAGGAGAAAAACATGTCACTCGAAAAGAAGTGCCAGAATCAGCCTTGATGAGATAATTAAAGAGTAAAATAACACAACCAAAGACAAAAGCGACAGGGAATGACTCTGCAAGCTATTGTACATACAAAATACAGCTTTTTTGTAGAGGTGAAGTCATAATTGGTGGTTTCGGTTGCTGGATGCCATTCGATACTGAATGTAACTAATAAGAGAGTATGTGGGGGAGGGGGGCATTTCAAAGTCAGAAATAACTTAATTTGTTCAGGAAATACTTTTTTTAAAATAAATACGATGAAGAACTTATGGATAAATATAACTTGAAACCATGTCTTGAACGAATGTACAAACAAATGATATTTTTTTTTTCTCTCTTTAAACTGTAGGCTTACAGTATGCATGTGATTGTCCTGTAGTTAGAAGAAGGCTGTGCCTGCTTCTCCATTTGAAAATGATTGGCAAAATAGGATATCACCACATTTAAGAAAGAACAATGGGTTGCACTGTGTAAGGCTATCTAATCATTACTACATATGCAACATCTCTAAACATTTCTTAATCTTCTTTGTTAGACCTCTTATATCATCGAAAGATATTAAGAAATTAGTTTGCGCTTTTGTTTTCAGTCGACTAGATTACTGTAACGCACTCCTCACAGGACCACCCAAAAAAGACATAAATCGACTGCAATGAGTGCAGAATGCAGCTGCTAGAATCCTAACTAGGAAAAGAAAATCCAAGCACATTTCTCCAGTTTTGATGTCACTACACTGGTTATCTGTGTCATTCAGGATTGACTTTAAAATACTGCTTATGGTTTATAAAGCCTTAAATAATCTGCTCCATCTTATATATCGGAGTGTCTGACACCATATATACCAAATCGTAACCTTAGATCTTCAAATGAGTGTCTGCTTAGAAATCCAAGAGCTAAACTTAAAAGAAGTGGTGAGGCGGGCGGCCTTCTGCTGTTATGCACCTAAAATCTGGAATAGCCTGCCAATAGGAATTCGCCAGGCTAATACAGTAGAGCACTTTAAAACACTGCTGAAAACACATTACTTTAACATGGCTTTCTCATAACTTCATTTTAAGTTAATCCTAATGCTCTGCATATTCAATTAATTATCATTACTACTCATATCCATATTAACCCGTACTCTCTCTTCTGTTCTTTTTCCAGTTTTCTGTGGTGGCGACCTGCGCCACCACCACCTGATCAGGGCACCGTGGTGTCCCTACATTGATGGATTAAAGGCCAGAAGTCCACGTGACCGTCATCATCAAGTCCTTCCATGAGAACCCTGAATACAATGAGGACTGATCATTTATGTTAGGTAGAATGCCAAGAGGGGGCTGGGTGGTCTCATGGCCTCGGTACCCCTGCAGATTTTATTTTTTCTCCTGCTGTCTGGGGTTTTTTTTTGTTTTGTCTGTCCTCCCTGGCCATCACACCTTACTTTTATTCTATGTTAATTAGTGTTCTCTGATTTTAATTCTTACTTTGTCTTTTTTCTCTTTCTTCCCTTCACTGGCTTCCAATTCGTTTTCGAATCCATTTTAAGATCCTTGTATTTGTTTTTAAATATTTTAATGGTTGTGCCCCACTTAATTTGTCGGAACTGCTGCACCCTTATGTACCGTCTCGCTCTCTCAGGTCAGCAGACCAGATGCTTTTACATGTTCCCGAGGAACGATGCAAACCCTGAGGTGATTGAGATTTTTCAGTTGCAGCCCCAAAACTCTGGAACGATTTGCCGTTGCACGTTAGGCAGGCTCCGTCGCTAGCTGTCTTTAAATCCTATTTAAAAACACATTTTTACTCTCTGGCTTTTAACCCAGTATGATATGTTGGCTATCTGTATATTTTTTATTAAGAATCTTTTCAGTTCTTATGTGTTTATGTTTCATTTACCTTTCGGCTTTGTGTTTCTGATATGTTGGGTTTTCTTTTTTTTTTTAATTGTACAGCACTTTGGTCAGCCTTGATGTTGTTTTTAAAGTGCTTTATAAATAAATAAATGTAAAGCACTTTGAGCTACACTATTTGTATGAAAATGTGCAATATAAATAAATGTTGTTGTTGTTGGTGATATCCTATATCTGTCGTTAATTACAAAAGTTTTGCAATTTTGACTCCAACTTCCAGTCAGTTGAAACCGACCGACCTGTCAGTTGAAACTCTGATGCATGTTTTTCTTATTTCTTATTTGTTTTACATCAAGCAAAGTAATAACCAATTACAGTGTGTTGGAAATTTAACAATCAGAACCTCAACCACATCGAACCTTGTTACTGACTTATTAATTGCAGATAAATATCATGTACCATAGAAAGGTTTCATCAGTCTGTCCCACCTATATTCCCAATGCATTCTATCAGTATTCTTCACATCACACTCTGAGATTCTTCAATGAGAAATTACCGACACATTTTCGTTCACATTAAACACCACTTCCTTGCTGATTGAACATTTATAAGTGTTGCTCCAAAACTGTGAAATTCTTGTCCTATTTTCACTCATTCCCCAGCCACTAATCTAAAGATGTTTTCAGACAGGTATTTTAGTAATGAATGCAAGTGCCATGGTGTAGGACAGCATAATATCAGTGTATAGCACAGATCGGTCTGTGTATTGTGTTTTTGAAACCCACTGCATACCCAACCTACTTAGAGAGGGGTCTCTTTTTGAACTTCCATTTTTTCCTACTACGGTTTTTTTGGGAGTTTTTTATCTTCTTAGAAAGTCAAGGTTGGGGTCTGTCAAAAGGCAGAGCCTGTTAAAGCCCATTGCAGCTCTCCTTGTGTGATTTTGGGCTATACAAGACTTAACGTGTATTGTATTGTATTGTATTATATTATAGTAGATACAATCTGAGATTACTGCATGACTGTATCATACAACCTTTGATGACAGGAATACCTCAAGATATTTACAATCGGACAATGTTCAACAACACGTGGATTTCATCTTCTAGAAATGGCTGACTTACTCTGCCCTGCTACAGTCTGCTGAATTAACAGTTGGTGGTAAGGTGGCTGGTTGGTGGAGCCCTCATTTCCAACCACAACTTTAATAAAAAAAAAGTTAGAAAGCTTCAAAAAAGGTTTATGCGTGCATAACGCATTGTTTGCTAGGTTAGGCATAATGACATGACCTTTGGTTTGAAGTGAGGAATAATTTGAGTCATAGTCCAGCCGCCTATAATGCGAATAAAACATATGCAGCAGAGTTTTGGGATAGGTGACATAAAAACATGTCATTAGCCATCAGCTAGTACAGTGGTTCTCAAACTTGTGGGGCAGGCCCCCCTAGGGGGGCGCGAAGTAACAAAAAGAAGGGTGTGAAGATGTGAAAAAAAGAAAACAAGACTCAAAAATATGAAAAATACATCTATTGAAACCAAAACAAATTAACGTAAACTACATTCTGATGCTAGAAAAATAAATATAGAGTTAGATAAATGTCGACAAAAGTGAAGGAGGTATAATAAAATATGCATCTATGATATATCATTAATTACAAAAGAACAAATTGGTATTAGTGGGATCCATTCAAAAAAACATTAGGGGGGCGCAATTAAAACTGTTATGAAAACTCGGGTCGCAAATACGTAAAGGTTGAGAAACGCTGAGCTAGTAAACATTCAGATTTTCAATTGCCAGACTTTTTCCCCATTTGACACGGCCAGTCTGCTAAATCATAGTGCTGCATTACATGCTGGTAAAAACGTGTAGCATTAGCATTTGCGTGTTTATAAAAGAAGAGATACGAAGAAACGTAAGTCGCTGTCCAAGCAGAAAACTTTTTTCCCCTTGTCTCATATGTCTCGTATGTGTCGTATGGGTGGAGTGGAGGCTCTGAGGTAGGGATCTGCACTGGTAATCAGAAGGTTGCCGGTTCAAATCCCGTAAATGCCCGAAGTGACTCTACTCTGTTGGGCCCCTGAGCAAGGCCCTTAACCTGCAATTGCTCCATCCTGGGTATGACGTTAATCTGCATCCAGCACTGCATGTAGGCCCTCCAACCTTCAGGGAAAAACCTGGGGGTTGGTGGCAGAATTGGCACTCCAGCCACCATAAAAAAACTCACACTGGTCCATTCCATCTGAACTGGTGTGGTGCTGAGGTGTCACCCGTTGCTTGGCTGCACTTGGGTCGTAATCTGGATCCTGAGTTGGTTTGTCATGTGGTGGGTGCAGCAATGCGCTGTATCAGCACGTGCTCCTAACCTCCCTCTCTCTCTCATATGCAAAAGAAATGAAAATCTCAACGAGAGTGAATCCCACAGCACATCAACCGTGACTGACAGACTTAACACTCATTCCCATTAAAAACATAGGTGCAGGTGGAGAAGCGAGTTCCAGACTAGTTGGCTATCGGACGTCAAATGTCTTTTATACAATTTGGAGGAAGATGTGATAATGTGCAAGTACTGCTACAGCAGATCACACAGTTTTAAAACATGAAAATCGAACAGCATACACCCTACTGCAAATGACATGCAGCAGGCTGTGACAGTGTGTTGGCTGCAAGCAAGTGTGCCAACGAGTCTGGAGTGGTCAAAGGTTTCCAAACACAGAAAGGACGATGGTGCAAAAAGATAGGAACTTCCAGTTAAAATAAACCTGACATATTAATGAGTTTCAAACTAATGAAACCAATTACTTTGCTGCAAAAGGAAAACAGTCTGGACATTTCCCTAACATATCACTAATTTCAAACATCACTGCAGACTTAAAAAAGAAAAGTCTGCATGACTTTTGATATTGCAGCAGATTCTTCTGTGCTGTTGTGGTGGTCATAAAATTATAGGATGCTTTGCCAGCAAACCTTCTTTTTCACAGAAAGTGAAAAAATGCTTAAATGACATGTTTAATATTTGAAGTGTGGGTTTAGTGTGATTCTGAATACATATGGAAACTGCAAGTTTAGTTAATGTATTAAAAACAGTGTTTTTAAGGAAATTGACTGTGTGTTCATTGCACAACCAGAAGTGCTACTAAGTGTTTTATTTTTATCCATCCATCCATCCAACTTGCTATATCCTAACTACAGGGTCACGGGGATCTGCTGGAGCCAATCCCAGCCAACACAGGGCGCAAGGCAGGAAACAAACCCTGGGCAGGATGCCAGCCTACTGCAGGGCACACACACACACCAAGCACAATTTAGAATTGCCAATGCACCTAACCTTCATGTCTTTGGACTGCGGGAGGAAACCCGCACAGACACGGGGAGAACATGCAAACTCCACACAGGGAGGACCCGGGAAGCGAACCCAAGTCTCCTTACTGCAAGGCAGCAGTGCTACCCACTGCATTATTTCTATTTTGTATTTGTATTTCTATTTATTTTCAATGTAATTTCACATAAATCTTGTTTAAAAAACTTAATTTTGTTCACAATATCGACAAGCAGTTCATTAAAAAATACATTTCTGAAAATTTTATACAAATATGTTTATTTGGTGAAAAGTTCCATTTCATGCACTTTGTGTTTAATTTCAAATGCTTTTTTTTACAATCCAACTAATCGATTAATCAACAAAATAACTGTCAGATTAATCAATGATCAACCCTAATATATATATTTTTTATTTTATAATATATATACTGTATATATATATATATATACAGTGGCATGTGGTTGGGGGTGGAGCCCAGCCGGGACACCCAGGAGGACCGGAGGAGGGCTTGTGCCTCCTCCAGACCACAAGAGGGCGACCGCCCTGGTTGTGTTGGGGGCCACGGGTAGAGGGCTTGGAAGCTCAACCCTGTAGGGGCCCGTGGCCACTGCCAGGGGGTGCCCCAGTGCCTGAAGAACCCTGGACCTCAGCACTTCCGCCACACCAGGAAGTGCTGGGGCTTAGAAGACTGGGGACACCCGGAGGGCTTCCGGGTGCACAGCCTGCACTTCCGCCACACGGGGGTGTGTCCGTGGGGGATTGCCGGGAAGCAGCTGGGGCCCATCCGGGCTGGTATTTAAGGGACCGCCTCCCTTCATTCAGTAGCAAGAGTCGGGTGGAAGAGGACGGAGCTCGGAGAGAGGAGTGGAGGCGGCCAGAAGGAAGGCATCGGTGACTGTGAGGCCTGGACTTTGGGGGATTGGTGCTGGAGGCACTGGGTTATGCACTAAAATAACTAAATATTGTGTAAATAAATGAGTGTGTTGGGTGAACAAACGATGTCCGTCTGTCTGTGTCCTGGTCCAGTTCCACAATATATAAAAAGACTTCTTGCGTGGTCAGAAGGATATAAGACTTAGGCCAGCAGAAGCCGGAGGCGGGGAGCATTTCCATCCCCATATGACACGTGTTAGTGGTCCTCTCAAGGCATCCCAATTTGGACGCCTGCAAGGTTGCATGGGAGTTGGAGTCTAGAAGTGCAGCCCTGTTGGGGTCTCTGGGTGCCATTAGAGGGCGCTGTTGGGGGAAGGCTTCCCCCATCCCCTCGTGACTCGGAAGTTCTTCCAGGTCTAAAGTGGGCAACACTTATCAAGAGGGGCGAAGGAGGAAGAAGAGTCTGCTTGTCCTGTAATAGTGTGTATGGGGCTGTGTGCACTTTGGAAACATATTAGTGATCAATAAAGAACACTTTTTTGAACCTGGGGCTTGGTTGTGTCTGCAGTTTTGAAGCCCATATATACAGTATATTGTATATATTACTTACGGATATGTTTTAAACATAAATGTATTTTCCATTCTACAACTACTAACAAGTAAAAAAAGATATGAAAAACTAGTTCTTTGTAAATGTGCCCTGAATATTTTCTCACTCTTATTTAGCAGAGCTTGCATTATCAATATAATTTCTAAACCTTCCATCTGTTGGATTAAATTGAACAGAAAAGAAGGATTTACACAAAGAAAAGCAGACGATGAATCTCTCTCTATTTCAGCACGTCTTGAGCTGGAATTTCCAAAAGGTGACAGATTGTGATGACAGTATGCATTAAGGTTAACCGGCTGAATTCAGGTCATGTCTTCCAAAATGCTCTTTAAAACAATCTTTCATGCAAGATGTTTATGAGCGATGGATGTTTTCTTATATTTGCTATACTTGTGTGGCTGTGTGACATTTTAAGATTGCCAGTGTGTTTGCAAAATACAAAAGATAAGGAAGGACGTCTCATTTGGGACATCAGCAGGAACTGAGGAAGACTGCTGATATTCTTTAAAGTAGAAGATGCTACCAACTTCTGAACTTCAGGAATGATAGTCCCCATCGTAAACAGAATTAAATGTGTAATGTTAACAAGGGGGAGCACACAAATCGGGTCTTACAACTTCCTTTCTTTGATCAAGCTTTGCCTATATCTCTTGGTCCAGTCCTCAAGAACTTCAGTTATCATTGAAGATGATGTTCCTCCAAACTGTTCTGGTAATCTCTCAGTTGATGAGTTGCAATTGAAGCTAATTTTTCCATTACTAATAAAAGAGACACGTTGGTTCACTTGTGAAATTGCTTTAGCTCAAAATGTATTTTTCTGTCCTGGTCTTTTGCAGATGAACCTGAATGCGAGTGTCGCTTGGAATGCTTCTCGTATATGACTGCAACACAAGTCACAAAGTGTCCACCAGTTGTGTGCCGAGCTGGGACTGCAATGATGGGATGTTTTTTAAGCAGTGTGTGCTGTTGATATGCTTTAGCCTCAGGACAGGTGGCACTTCCACTTTAAACCTATAATAATTGAGCTCTATTGTAAAGTTGTTTTGTATAATTACATATTTTTCTCATCGTTATTCTGCGCAGTTTCCTATATTTTTAAATATGAAGATTCATAATCTGTTTTTTGCTATGAATTATTGCTATGTTGTTATGCAAATTATTTACGTTTACTTTGGGAATCATTTGCTGTTATTTTGTGTTCCCGTTGCCGTGGCGTTTTGTGTGGTTGTTGGGGGTGGGTCCTCGAAAGTCGTGTCAGGTGGCATCATTAGAGTGATGGTTTTGAAACCTAAAGTTGGAATAGATTGTCGTCTAAGTATCGACTTTTAGCAACCGATTTTTCAAATGTGGTTTAGGCTTTGAATCAAGGCTACAATTTAAATGCAGATTTTGGTTTGCACTTTGGTTTAGACAAAAGGTAAGGCTGAATTCTCTGGTTTTCAAACATAGCACTTCCTTGGTTTCGTTTCTTTCTTCTAACCTGTCATTAGTTGTCCTTGTGGTCTGCCTGTAATCCATCTTGGCAGTACAAAATGAAGGTGGATCTCATTTGCTCAGGTATCCTTTTGTTCCTCTGATATCATAAAGCAGAAACTATCTAAAAAGGGTTGCAGTAATAAAAAACAAGAAAACTTTCCTCTGCCATTCATGTGCACACTTGCAAATTGTATCATCGTGCATGTTTGTAAGGTCAGCATCATAGACCAATATTATCCATCCATCGATTCATTATCCAACCCGCTATAGCCTAACACAGGGTCACGGGGGTCTGCTGGAGCCAATCCCAGCCAACAGAGGGCGCAAGGCAGGAAACAAACCCCGGGCAGGGTGCCAGCCCACCGCAGTAGACCAGTATTAAATCATGTGAAATGATGCCCCTTTAGATAGATAGATAGATAGATAGATAGATAGATAGATAGATAGATAGATAGATAGATAGATAGATGTGAAAGGCACTATATAATAGATAGATAGATAGATAGATAGATAGATAGATAGATAGATAGATAGATAGATAGATAGATAGATAGATGTGAAAGGCACTAT
>JANRMT010062800.1:6869515-6895694 GCA_026402145.1 Polypterus bichir lapradei
TAGTTAGATAGATAGATAGATAGATAGATAGATAGATAGATAGATAGATAGATAGATAGATAGATAGATGTGAAAGGCACTATATAATACATAGATAGATAGATAGATAGATAGATAGATAGATAGATAGATAGATAGATAGATAGATAGATAGATAGATAAATGTGAAAGGCACTATATAATAGATAGATAGATAGATAGATAGATAGATGTGAAAGGCACTATATAATACATAGATAGATAGATAGATAGATAGATAGATAGATAGATAGATAGATAGATAGATAGATGTGAAAGGCACTATATAATACATAGATAGATAGATAGATAGATAGATAGATAGATAGATAGATAGATAGATAGATAGATAGATAGATGCTTTTTTAGGAGTACAGTCCACATTTTACAATATCACAGGCTATTTCTAAAGCTGATCGTTAGATTGTTAAAGACTTTTCAGCAACTGTGATATATTTAAAAGAATAACAAAACTTCATCAATCCTCACCTGTCAGAGGATTGACCGTTCTTTGAAAAGGTGAAAGCTATATTTGTTTGTTTTTTGACTTCACTTATACAACTTTATTACTTTAGTAGCGACTGGGAGCCCGATCGAATCGGGCTACAAATTCTACGTTTGTGAAATCCATACTTTCTCTGCAAAGAATTATTTGTTTTTTTAAGTCCTTGAAATGATTTTGTTATCATGGCACTGATTTGTGCTTAAAATAGACCTTTTCGGCCGATGTAATGAAGAGCTTCCTGTTTAAACGGGGCTGCGAGACATCAACTCAGCTCTTCGGCGCACCTCATTTGATTTTTTCCAGCAAAGAAATTTTCAAAACAAACCGTATTTTACGACTCTAATCAGAGTCGGAGTAATAATTATGTTGGCGTGGTCATTTTAAATCTGAGATCGGCTAAAATTTACACAATGGCCATTGTTAATACCCAGCCGTCATTACTCAGTTTGCCAATAGATGTCAGAAGGACGGATGCCAAAACCGAACTGCCCAAAGATAGATTTCGACGTACCAAGCAAATGGCGATATGTTCTAAATTACTTACGGTTCCGGAGGGTTTATGTCAGTCGACGATGTAAGTCCTGGAAAGTACGCCCCACCAAACCAACATTCCAAAAACCAACTGAACTTACTGTTATCTGCTCGAACCAACACCGACTTACTATACTTGGCCGTCCAGCGGCGTCAATGAAGCATTCGAACAATCTTAGCCAATCATGCAATACTGCCTCCGTGTTTGCCACGTTATGTTCTAACTGCAGAGGCAGAGTCCCATTGCATGGTTCTAACTAGTATTGAGTCGAGGTATTGACGCGAACACCATACATACGGGGTATTGACGCAAACACCATATATACGGGGTATTGACGTGAACACCATACATACGGATAGTATCAAATTATATATAAGGATGTGAAAAATGCATTTTGGTCTGAAATAAACATTACATAATAGTAAGTTCAGAATTTTGACACATGTAAAATATACTGTATGCATTTGGACTGAATTGTTTTTTGCAGATCATGAGCCTTGTTTTCAAGCATGGCTTTATCAATCTTCATGTGAAAAGCTGTGGCAGTGTGGCTAGGACTGGTGCCTCACAGATCAGATCCCTCCCTGGTCACTTGCTCTCTGGAGTTTATATCTTCTCTTGGTCTACGTGAAGTTTTCTTCAGTACCTCATTTTTCTTCTCATATCTCAAAGATATGTGTTATAGGTTGCCCAGCCTGCTAGAATATGCTCCAGACCCCCTGAGGACTGATTGATTGTGTTCACTTAATAAATAAAAAAAAATAGCAAAAATATTACAAAATAATAAGTGATGAAAATGAGTAAGACAAAAAGAAAACCAAACCAAAATATTAATCATCTCAGTAAATTTAAACCCTTTATAGCCAATGATGAATCAAATTAATAGCCTGCAGAAGCCCAGCAATCTGTTAAAGTGCCCATTTACGTTGTCCATCAAGGTAGTTCTCTTGACATTGTAGTGCTGGATATCAAAATAGAAAAAACAAACTATAAATTACAGTTGACTTGGTCTAAAGACAAACACACACAGTCAAGCCATCAGATGCTTATAATCACAAAATCAGATTTCAAATCATTGCTTGACAAAATATCCATCTAACTGAACTATTGCATATTATAGCATATACCATCGTGTTTACACCATAATAAACAACAACACTGTACAAAAAACGGCGACCCATTCAAATCTGACAAGCTGCATCTATAAAAACAACACAGGCTTAAATAGTTATATAAATTGAATGGAAATACCACCATTTTATTATTATATGCCTATTTCTATTGCTTTTTCTCTGTGCCCCACTGGAAAGGGAGAACAGCTCATTCCTGTTCATACCAATGCTATGCTGCCATCTAGTGTTTACTTGTTTGGGTAACAACAGACAGTGCATATTGTACTTACACACCACACCTTCATAGTATAGAGTCACAAAATAGGTTTATAGCGTCATTATAGACTTCCAGGGTCATTTTGGATACTTGTACAAAATAAAGTGAAATTCTTACGTATACCATAACTCCTGCTTTCATTTATTTTAATTCTCTCATTATTTCCATCAACCAAACTTACTCAGATTATTACAAATTAATCCCTTGCTTTCATCTTGCCTTGATTACATCTTGCCTGAAGAAGGGGCCTGAGTTGCCTCGAACGCTTGCATATTGTAATCTTTTTAGTTAGCCAATAAAAGGTGTCATTTTGCTTGGCTCTTCTCTACATTTGGAGGAAGAGAAATCAGTAAAATCTTTAAATGTTGGAAATACAACTGTGTATGTTCTCATGTTGTCAGTCATTCTGGTGTTAGCTTTTGCCACCCCAATAAGAAGTCTTTCTTAGTTAATGCCAACTTGAGTTATTGCAATATTGCTGTATACACTGCTCAAAAAATTAAGGGAACACTTAATCATCACAATCTAACACCAAGTGAATTAAGCTTCAGGAATGTTCAATTAGGAAGTATAAGTGATTGTGAATCAACTTCACCCGCTTTGGTGCAAATGAAAATGACAAGAAGTGCACTGGAGAGGCAACAGCAAGACAACCCCCGAAGAGAGGAATGGTTCTGCAGGCGGTGGCCACAGACAGTTGCTCTCGCCTTCTCCTTCCTGACTGATTCTTCTCTAGTTTAGCGTTTTGCTAGTGTCCTTGTCACTAGTGGCAGCATGAGACGGTACCCACGGCCAATTCAGGCTGCACAGGTAGTCCAGCTCCTCCAAGATGGCACATCCATACATGCCATCGCAAGAAGGTCCCCCAGCACAGTTGCAAGAGTACGCAGGAGATGCCAATGTTCCCTTAGTTGGTTGTATTGGCATAGTAGTTATATTAGTATTTGTGGGCTTTTCTTTAGGTATCCTTCCCACATTCCAAAAACATCCCTGATAAGTGAAGTGATGGCTCTAAATTGACCTCATGTGACAGTAAGTGAGTGGGCCCTACCATGGACTGGTGTTAATTCCTTAACACACTGATGGAATAGACACTAGCTTCCTGTGCCCCTGAAATGGAATAATGCATTTGGGAATGGATTAAATGGATGTCTTGTTAATGTAAGATTTCATGCCCAATATGTATTGGTTGACGACAAGAGAGTAAATTAAGTGCAGTCATAATAGCAATACAGAATAATTGCTGAATGAAGTCTGACTCCACTGAACTAACAAGCCCTGCCTTGTAGAATACCTTAAGCCTAGCACTAGGATTTTCAGGAAAAACACTGAATAAGCAGAACTAGAGCAGGTTTAAGAAAAGTAGAGCCCCTTGGGGTAGGCGAAAATACGAGGCATTGCCTTTAAATCATGTAAGTGCTGTGAAGCGTTATGGGGTGAAATGAGAAAATTACAATGGACCCTGATCTCCCAGTCCTCATTGCAAACAATCATTTTCAAGCTGAAGCTTCGTTGAGCTTTTATACCTACAACACAATCAATATGTAGAACACGCTAGTTTTTGTAGTGTTGAAGCAAAATGAAAAAGTAGTTTTGCTCTTTTCATACTGTGAATTCTTTTTAACCAGTGTGGGATGGGAAGAAGCAATTGAATATGGTCATGTTGTTTTTGCAGTTATGTGCAGAGCCACAGCAATTAGACATGGTTAGCGTGAGACTGCCTATAAGTCAACAGGCAGTCTGCAGTGAACAAGGTAAACTAAATTATAAATGTCCTCTGAACTTATTGTCTTTGAATACAGCTGCTGTACAGAGAGCCTACGTGACTCGCTTTTCAGGGTTACTGTTACTCAGCAGCATGATACCAAATGCACGTTGGATAGTCTGAACTAGTCAAATACTAAAATGTGACAAGAAAAGCCTGAGAGACATCAATTGTGTGCTACATGAGGTTCACTCACATTCAGTCCAATTCAATTTATCTTTGTATGGCTTTTTTGGAAGGAGGCAGGTACAGAAAATTCCATTCATCCCATAAATACATGCACACCTGTAATGTACAGTATATCTAAATATATAAAATGCTGAGGCTTGTGTCCATCTGTCAAACGATTACTCACAAACAACTGGGGCTAGAACCTTAATCGAAAGCTTATAATGTGATACATGTTGGTGAAACAAAAACATTGGGGTAGCAGCAACCTCCACGGCTGGAAAGGGTGAAATGGCAGAAGCAAAAAGAACAGCAGCAATACCTGCTGAGTGTGAAGCACCTTGCTGTTAGGAAGAATAAGAAGAAGAGCAGAGTCATCTGCTGAGCGTCAAGCACAGGAAACAGAATAAGCATGTGACAATGGCAGAAAAATGCCTTCACAAACTGACCTGTGCTCCTGTTCTCACACTAAGTCATCTTAAGGATCGCAAAATACAGTGCTCTACACCATGATGGCATGAAAAAGAACTCCAGCAATGACATCTCCTGAGTGTTAAGCCAAGTACAGGAGTTGCTTCACTGATGAAGAACAATGAGAAGTAAACCTGACTATAGAGCCATTGAGCACCTCCCTAATACATTGACACGCAACAGAATACAGAAACGACAGCAACGGGGAAACAAATGCCAACAAACGAGGAGATTGTCAAATACTCATATCTTTCACCCATATGCAAAAATTGCTTTTAGATCCTTACATCGATGTTTGGTTGAGGAGCAATATTTTCAAAAGCAAGATCGGTGTTCACTGTACTACAGAAAGCAAAAGAATGTGCGGGCAAAATGAAAATGTTCAGCTTCCTCTATATGAACCACGTTTACTTGAGAACTACGTGTTTCCTAGTACCTCTTAGCAGAGTACTAAATTTGACTCTTGAGCGACACATTGGTAGAGGACTGAGCACTGCTGCTTCACAGGTCCACTTTCCTTAGTTAAAATCTTGTAACGGGTTGTTGTCCATGAAGAGTTTGCACTTTATCCCTTGTCCATGGAGGTTCTCCTTCTGGCACTCCAGATGTCATTCCACATCATCAAAGAAGTTCTGGGTAAGTTAATTGCCAACTGCAAATTAGCCACATGCAATTCTTCATGTGCACATGAGTGAGTCCTGTGATTGACTGACAGCCTTTCCTTGCCTGCCTTCTGCATTGTGCCCAGTGCTGCCACAACAGGCTCTGGCTCTCCTATAACCCCAAACTGGATTAGAGTAAGTGGGTTTGATTATTTTAAGTTGATTTCAGTGCATTATAATTTGTAAAGCATTATAAGGAAATGTATGACAATCTCAATGGAGAAACCAAAAGTTATACTTAACTCAGATTCTTAAAAAAAACAAAGCCCTGTGGAGCGTGGCTGGGGGTGGTACCCAGCGGGGATGCCCAGGAGGACCGAAGCAGGGCCTACGCCTCCTGCAGACCATGTGGGGGCAACCGCCCTGGTGGCTTTGGGGACCACGGGAACAGAGCTTAGAAGCTGAACCCTATAGGGGGCCCGTGGTCACAGCCAGGGGGCACCCGAATGCCTGAGGAGCCCTGGCCCTCAGCACTTCCGCCACGCCCGGAAGAGCTGGGGGGAAAGAAGACCAGGGACACCCGGAGTGCTTCCGGGTGTGTAGCCGGTACTTCTGCCACACTGGGGAGTGCCGGTGGAAGATTATCATGAAGCACCTGGAGCACATCCGGGTAGGGATAAAAGGAGCCGCCTCCCTCCATTCGTTGGCTGGAGTCGGGTGAGGAGAAGGACAGAGCTTGGTGGACAGGAGTGGAGGCGGCCTGAAGAAGGCATTGAGTGAAAGGCCTGGACTTTTGGAGGAGTTGTTTGGGGTTGTGTGCACTTGTGGAAATATTAATTGGTGTGGTGGTGCTTTCAACATGTCTACCTGTCTGTGTCCGGGCCATATTCCACAGCCCACTGTCCTTTGAAAAAGTAGTCAAAGCCGTTTCTAGGTAGTCTAACAAGTGACATTTCGTGGATATTGAACTACATATTGGGATTCAGGTGAGTGTTGATCATTTTGGAATGAGAGCTGCATATGTCAAAGAAGCTCAAAGTGTGCAAGGATGGAAAAGGCTACAATGGCTACTTCAGCCAGAAAGAACTGGGCTGGTACAGTGCTGCTGTGCTATGTTTACCTCATGATATCGTAATATATGCTTTTCCTTTCATTTCTGACATACAGTTATAAAGATGCATCATTGAAGCAAAGCTAAAGTGATTCCCAGCAACTACAAGACACACTGATGTGTATGAAAGAAGTAGCTTTTAGCCACAGGACAAACTAGAGGTCACATGCTGCAAAATGGCTTTGTCATCAGCCTGTGATTTTATGATTGATGAAATGAAATTTCTACTATACATCATCTTTAATCTTAATGGATCCAAAGGTGGAGCATACGACATGTCTTTTCAATTGCAGCAATTCTACCCGTCCGACCGCAGAGAAACAGATATTTATGGGGTCTGACAAACTTGACACTTGTATTACTTTCACTGCATTATTTAATTAAGTTTTGAAGTATCTCTGGAAATGAGTTTTGATTCACTGTTCTGCGTGGTGAAATATGACATGAATAGTACCTTTGTTACTGAAAGAACAGTAATGTGTATATGTGAGGAAATACAGATTATATCTGTTTCACACACATGCTGAATGTTTACCTTATACTATGGGGGAGTGTGGGATGCCCAGGCTGCAAGAGCTTGCCAGGGCTGAAGATTAAGGGGCATACCTGACTTGGGTCCAATGGAAATCAACCCTGGCTTTCAATGGGCATCTCTCTATGCAAGTGTGGAAAGGGAGGGGACAGTAAGCTAAGTACGTACTGTATGGTGGATGCAGCACGGTTCCAGAAAGGGAGAGACAGAAGTCATGGAGACACTACAGGAGACCTCAGATGCCAGCCAAGCCTATTATGGGCTATACACATAGTAGTCCTAAGATAGTATGGTTGAGGCAATGCTGCATTTTCAAGGATAAAATCAATACAGACAACCAGAAAGATATTGATTTCCCTATTGCTCATTTGATGGAGATGGAAGAGTGAGATCTTGTGCAGTCTCGGACCAATTCCTTCACTGATTACTGTACATATAGAAATGGTAGCAGGGGCCACTGAGGCTCGATTCTAGCCTGGTGCTTGGTTTGGAAATAACCTTAGTGATGGGAAATACAGTTTGTCATTGGAGAAAAGTAATGAAATTGGGATGAGAGTTTGAAGTGATAGTTCACTTATGAGAGGATGAAGTCAAGAAAAAGACAATGAGTTGGTAAGTTAGTGCTTTTAATACTTGGTGAGAGGAAAAGCCATAAAAATGGCAGACAGATCAATTTACTCATGAGGAATGCCCAGACTTTAAGATCTTCCTAGACATCTTAATTACATGTATAAAAACCCAACATGGAGATCAGCATGGCTAAGTGTGCAAATAAAGTTGTTTTAGTGCATAGTCCACTGGAAATTCACCCTCAAAAAAGGCAATAACCTCAGTTCAGACCATAGCAACATTTGTTCAGTGATTCTAAGGCACTTAGGAATTCCTCAGCCACACTTTCATCAGATATACAGTACATACATAAGAACTGAATATGACAGTGAGGCATTTCTGGTACTGATAGTTACAAAACAGTTATCACAACCGTCAGACGGTCCTGGTCAACAACATGGAAATGGATGGAATTGCAACATCAGTGTCTTAACCATTGACAGACATTTGTGCCATACGTGGATTAATAGGTAATACCTCAGATCCAGGATACAAATTTGATTTGATTTGATATACCTTATTAATCTCTGAGGGGAAATTCTCTTTTTGCATGTCCTTTCGTGATCAGAGTGTAGGGTGGGCCATTGTATAGTTCCTCTGGATCAATTTACAGAGTAGGATCTCTTTTGGTAGTAACGGGATTTTGAACTGGCAACCTTCGAGAAAAAGGTGAGGTCATGTGGGCTCTGAGATCTAATTTACCCTTTTGACCTCTCGGAGCCTGAATTCAAATCTTGGGGGTTACTGAAAATAAATATTAAAAACAACTTATGGTGTTTTAAATCACTCACTGCCCATTAGTGGATTTGTGAAAATTATTGTAACAGCCACCTCACTGGCTGGGTGGGACGGGATGGTTGAGTGGCAGCAGCCCATCAGGTGGAGAAGGGGAGCACATTGTGATATGTTGTATAGTAGGAAAGTGACCCCAGCCTACACTCTGAACATCTCATAGATCATGAGCTGAACAGGATCAGAGGAGAGATGAGACACGGGTCAAAATGGAAGGATGTAAAGTGCAAGTATATTTACAAGAGTGCTGTACAACAAAGCACAGCACTGTCGGGCAAGTTTTGCTTCACAGTCCTTCAGAATTGACACTCCATCAAAAGCAAATGGAAAGAAAAAAAAAGGAAAAATTGGATATTTACAGTAAGTACAGTTAGATATAAAATAGTACACACACTCACAAAATAAAGTCAGTCTTCCTTATCTGAACCTGGCTCAGGAATCTCTTCAAAAGGGAAAAATAGAAACAAATATTTACAAAAAAAAGCAAGTGTGTGTATACAGAAAAAGAAAAATAATTGCACCAATCCCAGAAGGAAAAAATACCCTAAAACTCTCTCTCTCTCTCTCTCTCTATATATATATATATATATATATATATATATTTCAGTATATATTATAATAATAATAATAATAATAATAATAATAATTCATTTAATTTATAAGGCACTTTACATTTGTAGTAAACCTCAAAGTGCTACATAAAAAAAATTAAACAAAGACACAACAAGATAAAAACAAAGATAAAACAATAATTAGAGGCAATTGTGTTAATATGCTTTCCTAAATAGAAAAGTCTGGATATTTATATACAGTACAGGCCAAAAGTTTGGACACACCTCCTCATTCAATGTGTTTTCTTTATTTTCATGACTGAAGGCATCAAAACTATGAATGAACACATGTGGAGTTATGTACTTAACAAGAAAAGGTGAAATAACTGAAAACATGTTTTCTATTCTAGTTTCTTCAAAATAGCCACCCTTTGCTCTGATTACTGCTTTGCACACTCTTGGCATTCTCTCGATGAGCTTCAACAGGTAGTCACCTGAAATGGTTTTCACTTCACAGGTGTGCCTTATCAGGGTTATTTAGTGGAATTTCTTGCTTTATCAATGGGGTTGGGAGCAGCAGTTCTGTTGTGCAGAAGTCAGGTTCGTTGGACGATCATTTATTTTTCAACAGGACAATGACCCCAAACACACCTCCAGGCTGTGTAAAGGCTATTTGACCAAGAAGGAGAGTGATGGAGTGCTGTAAATGGTCATGAAAATAAAGAAAACACATTGAATGAGGAGGTGTGTCCAAACTTTTGGCCTGTACTGTATATATATATATATATAAACGTCTAAGCATGGAAGTGTGTGTGTCTGTCCGGCCCGGTCGTGAGAGGTGGAGTCGTGGTATAGGCTCCGCTTCTGAAGAAAAAGAAAACTTGCTTAACCGCTAATAACACAAGCGAGGCGAGCGTGTCAGCAAAACGAAACCTCAGAAGAAAGACAAAGTCGCTTAGCCGCTAACATCCGCAAAATAAATCCTCCTAGGAGAGAGATGCCCAAAGTAATTCTTTTCAATTACCTGACATCTCTACATTTTAATTGTTTTACTATATATATAAATATAGTTTTACTGTCAAATAATGCAAAGAGTAAGCGACACGTGTTTCGCCCTAATTAGAGCCGTGCTGATTTGTGGCAGGGTCGCTGTTTGCTTCACAAACACACACTTATCTAATTCTGACTGATGATGTCCTGTCCAGTCCACCTGTCCATTGCACACATTGCTGTCGAAGTGTGTCTCATTAAAAGTGGTCCTGTTGCTGGTCAGAGGTCCAAAAGGTGGCGTGGCGTTTTGCTTGCAGATCGTGTATTCAAGAATGATGTGATTTGTCTGCTTATAACACGCATTCTCCATAGCTAATTTATTTTATATTCCACAGTACCAGAGCAAGATGTCAGTGTTCAGTCAACAATGGAGCAATAGTCCTCCTAATTACCACATGATATGTGACACTCAGATCAACTCAATCCATTAGAAAACAATAAAAAAAAACAGGCTGCCCAAATCATTTACATTCCCAGTCCTGTACCAGATGAGTCTAAGATAGCTTTTGGGTACTGATTAGCAAAACAGCAGAATTTTATTTCACATACAGCATCACAAAATTGCTTCTAAAATTCATTTCACAAACAATTTTGCAATTGTGAAAAGCAGAAATCACTAAAATTAGATTTCACTGTTTTTCTTGGAAGTTTTTTTTTTTGCGGTGAGTGGCACGGTGGTGCAGTGGGTAGCTCTGCTGCCTTGCAGTTAGGAGACCCAGGTTTTCTTCCCAGGTCCTCCCTGCGTGGAGTTGGCATGTTCTACCCGTGTTTGTGTGGGTTTCCTCCCACAGTCCAAAGACATGCAGATTTGGTGGATTGGCAATTCTAAATTGTCCCTAGTGTGTGTGTGTGTGCGTGCCCTGCGGTGGGCTGGCACCCTGCCCGGGGTTTGTTTCCTGCCTTGCGCCCTGTGTTGGCTGGGATTAGCTCCAGCAGACCCCTGTGACCCTGTATTTAGGATGGATGGATGTTTTTTTTTTTTTTGTGGTGGAAAGCAAGGAATATTGCTCCCTAACGAGTTACTCTTCAGTCAAAACTGCTGTCTTTTTCCTCAACAGTTATACATTGTCATCTTGATATTCCATGGCTCCTTTCATTCAGCAACTCTATCAGTCATCTGCCTTGTACACTGCCTTCCTCTACATTCACACCACTGGTCATGTACACACTGCTTAAAAGGGGTCAGAGTACTAACACTGTCCACATTCACTTTACCCCTCTCTGTAAGCCGATCCAAGCTAGGATCCTTCTGGGGGCGCATGGTGGCCAAATACCCAGCTCAGGCCGATGGATTTTAGGAGAAGATGGAGAATAAAGTTGCAGATGAGATGAAAAAATAAGTGTTAATGGTACAAATTTCAGTTGTGGAAAAACACAGTTTGTCTCATATTTGTTTTGCTGCAAATTCAATTTTGCATGAATCATTTCACTTATCTGCGGTGGGCTGGCGCCGTGCCCGGGGTTTGTTTCCTGCCTTGCGTCCTGTGTTGGCTGGGATTGGCTCCAGCTGACCCCCGTGACCCTCTAGTTAGCTTATAGCGGGTTGGATAATGGATGGATGGACGGATTTCACTTATTCCTAGTTCCAGGTCACAGAAACTCTGTAATATGATAAACAGCCTCAGAAGCCGAAATCAGTTCAACATAATGTTAATTAATTAGTCATTTGTTTTTCAAAACCAGTTCTTCCATTACAGGATTGTGTGGTGGAAATAGCTTATCCAAGGTAGAATTAGGACCCAGACAGGAACCAGTCACCAAACAGGGAACTAGTCCAGTGTAGGATACCAATTAGCCTAACATAAAGGAATTTGAAAAGTGGGAGATAATGAACTATGAAGAAACATCTATTTGAGCCCCTAATCGTCTGGAACAGAGGACCAGCAGCCATAACCATTGCAATATTTTGCAGTGATGCTAAAAATCTTTTGAACATTAATTATAAAAGGTTTAACAGATAAGTTAAAGGCTTTTTCTGATGACAAAGACGGCATGAACTGTCTCAGAGCCATAGTCCATCATAGTGCACTAAAATGATCGTATTCAGTATACACAATATTACCCTGCGGTGGGTTGGCACCCTGCCCGGGATTGGATTCCTGCCTTGTGCTCTGTGTTGGCTGGGATTGGCTCCAGCAGACCCCCGTGACCCTGTGTTCGGATTCAGCGGGTTGGAAAATGGATGGATGGATGGACAATATTACCAATTTACTACTAAGTAAGGACTATACCCCTGCCCATGGTCTACAAATCAGATTGCATGAAAACTGTGTGTTTCCCAGTACAATTAGGCCCTATCAACAATTCTGTCTTTTATTTGAAAGAGCTGTCATTCAGTCAGCCACTTTGATTCATTTCAGCATTCTTATTGTGGGGGATCGTATCTCTCCCATTTTAAATGTAGTCCAAATGTCATGCCTTCTCCTCCTGGGTCACACACTGAGAAAGGAGAGGCTGTTAGCGGTAGAGGGAGATAAGAGAACCTTCTCTCCCTGAAATGGTGATCTGATTAGCTTCAGAAGCTCAGACAGCAGGGCATGGGATCCTGTCTCACTGAGAAATCTGATTTCAAAAGCCTCGGCACCCAACCCAGGCTAATAGCCTAGTGCAAAGCAATTTTGATAAGACTCCTTAGATAAAGGAAGAGGTTACCCACCTTCAAAAATGGCTTAGGCATTACTTTTACTTTTCAATGTGCAATGTACCTTAGAATCATACAAGAAAATGCTGGAAAATTCTTTCCTTCCTTCAAGAAAAACAAATAAACAAAGAAATGGAACAAAAAGCATTTGATGAGGTTGCAAAGTTGCAGCTTGTTATCTTTAAAGAGAAAGACCCAGTCGAGAAAATCTCATAGACTACCCTTTATTATCCGTGTGCTGATTCTTTATATTGCTTATTGTAGACAGAGAGTCAGATTAATAAAGTGAATAACATCTTAGTCTACGGGATTGATGATCGTTAACCAGATTAATCCATCCATCCATCCATTATCCAACCCGCTATATCCTAACTACAGGGTCACGATGGTCTGCTGGAGCCAATCCCAGTCAACACAGGGCGCAAGGCAGGAAACAAACCCCGGGCAGGGCGCCAGCCCACCGCAGGTAGCAATGTTTTACTTTTCAATTTGTATAGTGTCTGAGAATACAAATACCTTGATCATTAATAAACATGATTAACAAACATCTTTAAAAATACCTGGATGTGCGCTGACTGAGCTTATTATGAGGAATACCTGCACACCTGCTTATGCGTGCAATTATCTAATCAACTAATTAGCATTTATACTTCCATCCATCCATCCATCCATCCATTATCCAACCCGCTATATCCTAACTACAGGGTCACGGGGGTCTGCTGGAGCCAATCCCAGCCAACACAAGGCGCAAGGCAGGAAACAAACCCCGGGAAGGGCGCCAACCAATCACAGTAACCAGATTAATTTCTCATCTAAAGTATTTCAGAATCATGTAATTAAAAGAAAACATGTCATTAGGATTAATTAAGAGGAGGAATCAATTACCTTAGAGATAAGAATTAACTGAAGTGAGCTCATCGCTCAGTTAAGAAAATTAATAAATGACTTGCACAAATGCTCTCTGGTCTTTACAGAAAAGGACAGAGCTAAGAACATATGACTTATGATTCTATTCAAATCATTTTATTGGGCGGATGAAACACCACCTAACATTTTATTGGCTACTGGACCTTTAAAAAAATAATCTTTGTCACGTTACAACAGAGGTGGCACAGCAATGCCTTCCAGTTTCAAGGATCCATGTTTAATTTGTGATGAGTTTGCATGTTCTTTCTGTATCTTCATAAGTGCTCCACTGTGTATTCTTCTATGTAAGGTGCACACACTTGACTCTAATTGTTTCATTTTTTACTCACTCATCCTGGTGAGGGTCATAGTGGCTATAGAAAAGCTGGATGCACCAGGCTATCATAACTCAAACAAAAGTCTCTGGTTATTTCTGGAAAAATACCAGGTGCTTTCTGGGAAACAGGGTGCATGCAGTCTGTCTTGGCTCATTTGTCATTGCTCTGTTAATGGTGTACCACCTGTGGAAAGCATTCTGTCGCCATTCTCACTACATGCTCAAACTATATCAAACGGGAAATTAAGAATGAGAGAAGAACCAGCTGTACTTTGAGATCTTTTCATATTCTTGAATTCTTCAACCTAGTACAGACAGAGACCTTAACCATCTCAAGAGAGAAACTGCTTGTACTCATATTCTCCTCCTTGCATGTGATGCAATTAAAGGAATGGATGACCACTTTGGGTGTGAATGGAGGTGAGTTATAAGGAAAAATTAAAGGAGCTGAGCCTTTTAAGTTCAAGCAAAGGGACATTAAAGTGTGACATGACTGAAGTGTACAATATTATGAAGGGAATTAGTACAGTGGACAAAGTTATTACTTTAAAATGAGTTCATCAAGAACATGGGGACACAGTTGGAAACTTATTAAGGATAAATTTTGCAAAATCATTAGGAAGTTTTTCTTTACAACAGAGAAACATAGGCACTGTGTATACATTTTCAAGTATTGAGGTAGACATTAGGACTTTAGGGACTTGATGTTATTTTAGAAGAGTTAAGTACACATGTCTGGCAAGCTTTGTTGGGCTGAATAGCCTGTTCTCATCTAGATTTTTTTAATGTTATAATGTGTAAAAAAGACAGATAATGAGAAAACTGGGTTCCGCTCTGGGAGAGACTGAAAAGCAGTGGTAAAAACACTGCACAGCAAAGTTTTTGCTTCTTGAACACTGTTGGGTGTTTCTTATAGATTTTTGGGTGCTGATCACAAATATCACATCAAAATGTACCCATCATGTACCATTTCAGTTTTGTCATGATTTTTTCCTTATATTTGTATCCAAACACAACGATTTGTGCAGCCTGGGCATGTCTAGGCAGTGAATCAGGCCAGGTTGGAAGCTGTTCGGTGGAAGTTGACATCCTGGGCAGGTCTGAACGAGCTTGATGCTGTCTCAGCATGCTATAAAGGTGGCTTGCATACACCGATCCTGCTCATCTGGTTTATATAGATAGTCAGTGTGTATGTATGGTATCAGTATAGTAAAGTATAGCATCTGTAGCAATATAACAGTAAGTAAGTTTGATGCTATAGACGTTTTGGTGTCGGGCGATATGTCTCGTCAACGTCGTAACAGCCACAATACATTTTGCTATATCTGTGACGAATATACACTTGCGCCTCAGAGACGTTGGATGACTGCTCTTGTGAAGAAAGCTTATCATCTGTATTTCGGCTGCAAAATTGGTGATCAAGACAAGGAATGGGCGCCTCACATTTGCTGTGCGACATGTGCTGTCAGTCTGAGAGCCTGGCTCAGAGGCACTCGAAAGACGATGCCGTTCGCTGTTCTGATGATATGACGAGAACAGAAAGACCATGTGACGGACTGTTACTTCTGTTTGACTAATGTGTCTGGTTTCTCTGCCAAAAACAAGAAGTCAATTGAATATCATAATCTGCCTTCAGCAATGAGACCCGTGCCACATGATGACAGTCTTCCAACTCCGAAACCACCAGAGGATTGGACCTTAGACGAACCAGATGAAGAAACTGCAATGCAGGGTAGTGACAGTGACATTGACGCGGATTTTGAACCGTGCTTATCAGGCGATCCACATCTGATAACACAGTCCAAATTGAACGATTTGGTCAGAGATTTGGGTCTGTCAAAAACAAAAGCCGAGCTGCTGGGTTCGAGACTGCAGGAATGGTGTTTGCTGTCACTAGGTATGAAAATTTCTGTGTTTCAAGGCCAACATCATGATATAACCAAATTTTTTGCACAAATCGACAGTCTCTGTTTCTGTTGTGACATTGAAGGATTGTTCTTGGCCTTGGGTTGTGATTACAAACCGGAAGAGTGGTGTCTCTTCATTAATTCGTCAATGTTAAGCCTGAAAGCTGTTCTGCTACACAATGGCAACATTTATCCTTCAGTACCTGTTGGCTATGCAGCACACATGAAAGAAACGTATGAGAATATGGAACTGTTGTTGAAGCACGTTCAGTATAGCAGGTACAACTGGAATATCTGTGGAGATCTTAAAGTTGTTGATCTGTTACTAGGACTGCAGCTCGGCTACACAAAGTACTGTTGTTTCATCTGTGAATGGGACAGCCGTGCCAAAGTGCCGCACTATTCTCAACAGAGCTGGCCACTCCGTAAAAAGTTAGTTCCAGGACAGAAAAATGTGGCACATGAATCGCCTGTCGACCCAGCAAAGATATTTTTGCCTCCTCTTCACATAAAACTGGGATTCATGAAGAATTTTGTGAAGGCACTGAACAAGGAAGGCAAAGGTTTTCGTTATTTAAGACAGATGTTCCCAAGAATAACTGACGACAAGATCAAAGAGGGTATTTTTGTTGGCCCCCAGATCAGACGTGTTATGAGTGACAAGCGGTTTGAAGATCTGTTAGTTGGGTCGGAAAAAATTGCCTGGAAAGACTTCAAAGGCATTGTTGACATTTTTCTGGGCAATTACAGAGCCCCAAACTACATTCAGCTGGTAGACAAACTTCTCAAAGCATACAAGACAATGAAGTGCAACATGTCACTTAAGATTAATTTCCTCCACTCACATTTGGACTTCTTCCCCACAAATCTTGGTGCTGTCAGTGACAAACACAGTGACAGGTTTCACCAGGACATTGCTACGATGGAGAGATGATACCAGGGGAACTGGAATCCATCAATGCTTGCTGACTACTGTTGGGCACTGCAACATGAGGCATCACACATTGAATACAAAAGAAAATCAGGAGCAAAACACTTTTAATTCTGTTCAATTTAATAGCTTATGCAAAACATAAACGTAGACTAAACACGTTATTGTCAGTAAATATAGAAATGTCTATTGCTCAGAGTTACTACGTGATGCATTAAAAACAAAACTATATTTCTGCTTACCCAGTAGGTACCTGTCACAATCGGCAAAAACATTTCAGGAAGCAAGACACTTCAAAAAAAACTGTTGTGCAGTGAAATTGGCAAAAGAGCTTGGTGGACTATCGTTCACTTAGTCATCAAGTAGAAAAACCTGACAAATAATTGTGAAGAACTTTAATTAAACTCAGAACAACAGATTAACTTTAATGAAACCTGCTGGCTACGGGCATCAGTTTGGAACTCATGGTCGACAGGAGCTTTATTTTATCTTATAGGAGAAGGTCCACACGGGGTTGTTTGACTGAATATGTCAAAGCGTAAAGCACTTTTTACTTTGTACTGTACTTTTATTTACTCATACATGCAACTGCCTGTGTATACATTGTTTTAAAATAGTTTTATTCCTCTTAATCTAGATGAATGCCTTCCACAATTAGTGTCTCCCTGCAACTTCAGAATGAGATTATCTGACAAGCCACTAAATTTCAGCAGTTACTCTGCATGAGATATGGCTAACTGTTTGTTCTCCTCAAAATAAACTGTTGTTTTTCCATACCCTCTAAGAAGCTGTGCAGCTGCCAACTTTCAAATGAAAAGCAATTCTGGAAAAGCGTTCAAAGCCTGCTGTGTATAAGTAGGTGGCCAATCAATTAGGCCAATTTCAGCAAAAAAAATCACAAGTAAAACCTGAAATAATTATCTGAAAGAAAACCCAGAGCAGTGGCAGCAGCAATATAGATTCACATTTGTGTGTTGCTCTTTAACTTCCGACAAAACCACCTCAGAAATATTCTCTTTACATGAGAGAAGCAGTAAAAATGGATATGCAACAAACTTGGAAATAATGAAGGAAATCTACAATACCACAGAACATTTTCAAAACTCAGTAATAAATAAATGAGTAATGCAGCAAATGGCAACTACTACAAAAATCTGAACCACATGCATTGAAACAACACAGGAATAAGTCGATAAAATTGCATTTGTAAAATCAGATGAGCCAATTTAATCAAGCAGATACAGAAAGCCATAGACAAATATTAATTATTAACCACACACAATGATAATACTGTTCCTCTTAAGGGTAGAATCCTTTCCACTTTAATTCTAGAAACACATGCTTAAATATTCATAATAATAAGATGAAGTGTTCAAAATGGTATTCCAACATTTCAACAAAATTAAACAATAAACACCAAACAATAGAAAGGATTGTCACTTACCTCCTGACGACACAAGGCAGCAGATTACGAAGATGCTGAATGTTCTTGATGTGCCGGAACTTACCTGCCATTACCCTCCTATACTATTTTAAGTTTTACTCACACAACAAAGCATGCAAACCATTGTGACAGTACTGGTGTAATTGTAGTAATGAAAAGCACAGAAAAAGAAAACATTGAAATGTGAATTTCTATATTCAATTACCCATGAAAATCAAACCTTAAACCTTTTTTTCCCCTTCTCTTCTATGTGTGATCAGAAAAGATCTTCCTGAATGAGTCTGGAAAGCAAGCCATAGTATTGGTAATGTGCTGTGATGTGATGTGCAGTTAGCCTTAACCTACCAGTAATGCTTTTGATGAACAATTACTGTACATAGAAGCGTAACAGATTCTGTTAAGAAATGTACTTTTTTCAATGTTTTCTTTTTCCCAATATTTATTTACGACATATCTTTTAAGTTCCCTACATTTCAAATGTATATCTTGTGCATTACACATCTAATTGCTCAAATTATCAAAACAAAATTTTGAAATGTAGCAAGCAGTTTTCATACCTTACACTATAAAAATGCATTTGAGAGCTTTGAAAGGGTTGAGGTGACGGAAGTCATTACAGTTACAAAGTTAAGAATTTTAATGAGTTGTTAGACAACTTTAGGATCTACGTGAGCATGGCTGGGAGAACATCCAGGAGGTAGGGAGCTAATTGTGTCTTTCCCTGGGTTATAGTCTATGTTATGGCAATGACACAATAAAACAATATCTGAATAAACATATATCCATTACATATGAGTTTAATGTATGTGTGTTTTTGTATATACTGTATGTTAGCCTGGAATATTTAATATAGATTTCTCATTTATTACACACCATAACTGCAATGGCATTTTAATCTTACCTCCATTTTATTGAACTGGCAAGTGCACATATTAGCTTTATTCACAAGAAAACTTATTTCACTTTTATTCACTATGATACTTCATATAAATAGAAAGACTTCTAAGACAATTTAAAGATACAGAATTTTATATTTTAAAGACAGTCCACAGCAAACAGTTCATGTGGAAGAAATTCCAAAGTTTACTTTATACAGTTCATAATGTATTTTTGTAACAAAAATGTGAGGTGCAATCATAAAACAGGAAAGGTTACTCACGGTCATTGCACTGATTTCCAGAGTAAGAAGTCATAGAGCAATCGCACGTGAAGTTCTCCCACTGCTGGATGCAGATGCCACTGTTGGAACAGGAATCCTCCTGACATGTTGTACTGGGACCTGCGAAGGACAGGGACAGACATATAAATTAGACAGCAAATGGAGGATCTTGACACTCAACATGCACAAAAACACACTACCCTTCATGCACTAAAGAGTTTCAAAAGGGCATTCCCTCCTAGCAGGATTAGAGTTGCTGCAACCTCCGCATACTGTCCTGTTTGATGTATTAGAGTTTATTTGATCAAAAACTGCTTAATATGAGATGTGTTCAATATGCATTTAGTCGATTAAATTATACAATGTTGTTATATAACACAAAAATATATATGTTAATTGTTGCAGTTTCACAATCTCAGACATACTGCTATGATTCTGTTAGTATCCACTTTAAAAGTGTTCATAATTAAATGTTGTAATGATTTCAATATCTTTAATATGTTTAATTTTTGTGTTTTGATTGGTGTGTACACCTTAACAATAAAAACAGTCTACGATAGGTAAAGATGAATGAGTTAAATCTGTCAGTTTTACCCTCTTGCAATATAGATTGCTCTTCTGAAGAGGTCCCCACATGCAGAGGGATTCACAGTATATGCTAGAAGTTCCCAACTTCCCTGATTTATTAGGATATGTCTAAGAGGGAATGCGAGTCAGTGTAAAAACAGTTTAGTGAAGCACACCTTCTTCATCCGATAATCAGGTGAAAACCAAGAGAACTGCAAGTTAAACACACTGAAGTGCAATGCTTTTAAGGAAAACATTGGGGGAAAACATTCAAAACAAAATTTAAGAAAAGTGAAAAAGAAATTAGGCTGGGGTGGAAAGGCTTAAAGTGCATTTATTGTGTAATGCATTGTGAAGTACAGAATAGAAATCACTTGATACCTGTAAAAGCATACGGTTCACTTCCTGAAATGTTTTTAAAATGTGCTGCTTCTTCATAAACACTCCCCCAGCAAAGTGCGGCCCCTTCCACCCTCACTCCCCATGCCACATGCAAAACCAAATAAAGTACGTATTTATAGAAAGCTTTGTTGTTTGTTATGGATTTTTACCTTATGGATTATATCTTATCTATTTGCCTCTTATACACAAACTATCTATCTATCTATCTATCTATCTATCTATCTATCTATCTATCTATCTATCTATCTATTATATAGTGCCTTTCACATCTATCTATCTACAAATCCATCTATTATATAGTGCCTTTCATATCTATCTATCTATCTATCTAGTACTTAGAGATGTATACTGTATCCATCTTCATCATTTTTCTATCTTTTTTGGAGAGGCTAACATGGACATTTCAAAACAGGGATTTGCCAGGGCATTTAAAATGTAAAATTAAAGATAACCATTGCAACTCGACATATCATTCTCAAACCTGCTAAATCCAATTAGGGGTTGTAGAAGTCAACATCTTTCACAAGACAGAAGTCCACTGTGAATGAGGCACCAGCCCAGCTTTTAATGGGCACACCCCAACCCCATAAAACACACACACACAAACACACTCTCCCTATAAATGGAGGTCAATTTAGATTTGACAATCAACCTAATATAGAACCCTGAGCTTTAAGAGTGCTAGAGTAGCTGGTGAGAAACCCACTCTAAAAGTCAACTCCAAACAAGTGACTGGCTTAGGATTCACACCCATGATACTGGATCCATTATGAAACAAGATAACATAATGCAAATAAATAAATAATAATAATAATAATAATAATAATAATAATAATACATATTTGAACACTGGATCCAACCCAGTATTTATGTAAGTCATTCAAAATCTCCACTCTGAAATTTGAATATCCCCGTGAATGTTATTCTCTTAATGCTTGTCATTTTAGATAGATCTAAATACAATCAAAATAACAGTCACCAACGTAATTCACTATTTGTTAAAAATATGAAAATTATGCAATACAATGCATTTTCTTTCTTTCTTTCTTTCTTTCTTTCTTTCTTTCTTTCTTTCTTTCTTTCAAACACGTTTTTCCTGCCATATATTATGCAATGATTAACCAATATTTGTGTATGAGACATATAGATTAATTATCTAAATATCTATAAATCAAATAAATGTATTTCATCTTGATATCAGAGGTAAACTAAGGGTTTTCATTCACTCATTCATCCATTTCCCAATCCTGCTGTATCCAGGTTGGAGTCAACGGAGGACTACATGCCAATCTGGCAACAGAATATGCAGTGGAATGATCTCAACTGCATGTAAAATAATAATGATCTACACACTAGTTTTTATTAAACAAATGTCTGAAGGTAAAATATCCACAACAACTGAATATACGCTGGGCTGAATGAGCACACTCGTGTTCATGTTTAATTCTGAAGGTGAGTAAGCTCACCATAATTTCAATAAAATTTGTTAGACTGACTAAAGGGAAGAAAACATCTTGTCAAATCTTTTTCACAAAACAACTGGAAGAAGACAATGGCACCACAACATAATCACCTACCTTTCAGAAAGTACAGTGAATTTGTTATTAAGAATCTATAAAATATTACAAGAATTTACAAATGTGAAATTATATACAACACACGGGACACAGAAGCACAAAGATATGAATCTCACACCACACTGTTAGCAGGGTAATAAACAAATCAATAAATATATATTAAAAAAAATAACAAGAAAATACACTTACTAATTATTATATGCTTACCTTCTTTGGCAATTAAATGTGATTAAAACATTATGTATTATGTCCAACATAATTTCAGGAAGTGAACCATTTCTTGTAATCATTAACAAAAATGACACCACACATTACACAGAGCAGCTTTTAGCCATATTCAGAATGGAATTGAACCTTCTACCTTGTAGATCTGCTTTGGTGAACTCAACTTTGTTAGCAAAAGAACAGAAAAGCGAAAACAATAAAAGAGGTTAGTAGGCGGTTAATGATGTTGGTTAATAAAGCTCTGCTTTATTATCTATGTAGGCCTTGAAATCGCCTCATTTCTAGTCAGTACAGCAGCCATACGTAAAAAATACAATGACAATAAACACAAAATATTAGATTATTTAAGCAGAGAAAGTTCAGTCTAGCAGCTGGAAAGCAATGCACAGGTTTGTGTTTGAGAAATGCATTATGCCATTTGAAAAAGGTAACTTGTTTGCATAATACGGTATAGATAAGCATAATATTAGAAGGAGTGATTAGCTTAACAACACAATCCTCCCAATGAAGATAATTCCAAAAAAATATTACAACACATTTATACAGAAGATATTTAATATAATACCATAAAGGATTAAAGGTCTATGCACACACACAAATGATCTGTTTATTTATAATTATACATATGTTTTCTCTATCTATCTATCTATCTATCATGTATGCAATGTACACCATACTCTCATATGTACAGTATATACAGTGTGCGTACGTACACCGATCAGCCACAACATTAACATTATACAAAGTTATTGTCTGTTATACCTGCATTTTTATTACTCTTTAATTTAATATTTTTTTTTTTATCAGTATGCTGCTGCTGGAGTATGTGAATTTTCCCTTGGGATTAATAAAGTATCTATCTATCTATCTATCTATCTATCTATTAAAACCACTTGCCATAAGCAGCAGACCTTTTAAGTCCTGTAAGTGACGTGTTGTTGCAACTTGTTTTTCTAGCACATCCCACAAATGCTGAATTAGATTGAGATGTGGGGAATTTCGAGGACAAGTCATTTCTGATGCTCACTTTCTCATTGTAGGTGCTCTTTCGGCATAGGCGCTCTCACTAGTTTACGGGTATGCAGAATGCTACAATGCACTGTGTGTTCTCACACTTTTCTCGCATGAACAGCACTAAGTTTATAGACACTTTGTGCTGCAGTGGCTCTTCTGTGGGATCGGACCAGATGGCCTAGCCTTTGCTCCCCACATGCATCAATGAGCCTTGGGCACCCATGACCATGCTGCCAGTTAACTAGTCGACTTTCATTTGACCACTTTTGGTAGTTACTAACCACTGCTTACCAGAAGTATCCTATAAGACCTGCAGTTTTGGAGATGCTATCACCCAGTCAGCTTGCCATCACAATTTGGCTTTTGTCAAAGATGCTCATAACCTTACACTTGCCAATTTTTCATTCCCTTTAAGATCTGTCTGTTCACTTGCTGCCTAAAATATCCCGTCCCTTGACAGTTGCCATTGTAATGAGATAATCAATGTATTCACTTTACCTGTCAGTGGCTGTAATGTTGTTGCTGACCTAAATATATTGAATATATGTTAATACACATATAGTACACATATACTGTACAATATACTGTATGTACCGCGCTGCGTAGGTCTTGCAAATTCCTACTTCATACCAAGACTGTGCTCCACAGGGGTTGGCATCATATGACGTGTCTTGAAGGTTTGCAGTTTCCTACTGTTTTATTCAGTTTTTTTATTTACATTAATTATGATTTTCATTTTATTGTGCAGTGTTAGGGTAGAAGCATAGATGTTACTGAAGTGCAGGCAAGCACTGGGATTAAGTACAAGATAGAAGGAGATTCTCAACATCCTAACCTAAGTGGTGGCATTTATATAAGAATGAACCTGAACAACTGTACTTTTCCAGGGTCATAAGATGCAGGAAGGTGAGAAGCAATAGTCATTGTAATGAGTGGAAAATATTGAATGAAGGCTGATGCACTAAGTTCAAAATATGGGCTGGGAAAAGATGTTAAAACAGAGAACCTCAACATCAAGTACACTTGTTTTTTGGATCTCCTTTAATGAGATACTTCTGAATTTCATAACCTTCTTCTAAGTGTGAAGTAAAAACCTATCTATCTCATATCAGCCACTCTTATTCCAATTACTGAGACTTGCATAAGTGGAGGCTTACCCTAGCAGCATCAGGTACAAGGCAGAAATCAACTTTGAAATGCACACACACACACACATTTACACTCCCATATTGGGTCAGTTTAGAGTGAGCAATCAACCTAACATGAATGTATTTAGGATGTTGGGGAGGATGTTGTTTCAACCCAGGAGCCATTAGGCAGCAGCACTAGCAACTACGCCACCATGCTGCCCGAAGTAAAAATCCAGTTTGATATATTTTATTTTTTGGCTCTCTTTTATTCTTGGTCTAAGGTAGTGACAAAGGATGACACTCTTACTCTACACATATAGTAAAGGCATATGCTTTAAGTTTCCATTAAACACCCATTTCCTTGGTAAGGAAAGAAAAACTTTAATGTACAACTATAAGCAAGTATCTGACACACAATAATTCATTTTATAGAATATAAATAGGAAAAAAGCAAAGTCTGTTCAGTCACCTTTTATTATGAAAACCCCACTGATATTCAAACATTAGTAACTGAAAAAAAGTTGCTTTTAAAAACATCAGTCAGGGTTTAAAATAATGTAGTTAGATACTTAACACCAAAAAAAGTAAGTATTTCCTAAATATACAGTATTGTTATTTGTTAATTAATATAATTCATTCTTATTTTCTTAATTCTAAATTAGCAAGTAATTTGCAAGTACCATTTGTTTATGCAATAAATTTGATAATACAGTTATACAATGGAAAACACATACAGTACATATAAAAAGATGTCTTTTATACAAGATTAATTGATGCTTGAAAGGTGGAGGAAAAGCACAACCAATTTTACATTTCCAAATTATAGCAATATATTTCAAAAGCAATATTCTTTTGCCTTCTGGTTTTGTAGTTCTCTGTTTTACACTTACGTCACAGCACACTGTCAATATTCACCTGACTGGCGCCATCCGATTACAATGTATGCAAATGTAAAAATGATGTGCTACATTGTTAAGTATTTAACAGACAAAAAGGCAAATACGTTGGTGACAGACAAAATGAAGCTCCACATTCCCCTTGTGTACTTTCTTTGGGAATATTTCTCAGCAGAAACTGAATGTATTATAGTGAAGTGAGAGGTTCACTGCATATTCATGCATTAAGTCACTTTACACACTTTACAGCACAGGTTCGAGTAAAACAGCTTGAGGCTGCCTTTGGATCAACCTTATTCCTTAATCAGAAGATAATACATCCCTTTAACTGAATTCTCAGCCAAATTGCACATATGGTTTCCTTATTTTTAGATTTACTAAGTAAATCCACACACACTCGATAAAGCTTGCCTTTCATTTTAAAGGAATTTTGCAAAACAAATTCCTTTAATGGATGTAAATGGACTTTTAATCTATCTATATCATACACATACTTTTAATATCTATCTATCTATCTATCTATCTATCTATCTACTATATAGTGCCTTTCCTATCTATCTATCTATCTATCTATCTATATCATACACATACTTTTCATATCTATCTATCTATCTATCTATCTATCTATCTATCTATCTATCTATCTATCTATCTATCTATCTATCTACTATATAGTGCCTTTCCTATCTATCTATCTATCTATCTATATAGTGCCTTTCCTATCTATCTATCTATCTATCTATCTATCTACTATATAGTGCCTTTCCTATCTATCTATCTATCTATCTATCTACTATATAGTGCCTTTCCTATCTATCTATCTATCTACTATATAGTGCCTTTCCTATCTATCTATCTATCTATCTATCTATCTATCTACTATATAGTGCCTTTCCTATCTATCTATCTATCTATCTATCTATCTATCTATCTATCTATCTATCTATC
>JANRMT010062800.1:6895704-6913627 GCA_026402145.1 Polypterus bichir lapradei
ATCTATCTATCTATCTATCTATCTATCTATCTATCTATCTATCTATCAACTGATACTTCATGAAAATTAGTATACTGCTATAAAATGTACCAAATCAACTGCGTTTTATATATCTGTGTCAGCTCATTGTTAACTGGCAGCTGTAAATGATGATGATGTAAATGAAGAGCTAGAGGAGCAAACTATGGATTATTAAGGTTAGTACCACATACATACACATAAGCAATATCTTTCTAAATTTATCTCAAATGTATGTCCCACACAGCACGGTGGCGCAGTGGGTAGCGCTGCTGCCTTGCAGTTAGGAGACCCGGGTTCGCTTCCTCCCTGAGTGGAGTTTGCATGTTCTCCCTGTGTCTGCGTGAGTTTCCTCCCACAGTCCAAAGACATGCAGGTTAGGTGCATTGGCGATCCTAAATTGTCCCTAGTGTGTGTGTGTGCCCTGCAGTAGGATGGCGCCATGCCCGGGGTTTGTTCTTGCCTTGCACCCTGTGTTGGCTGGGATTGGCTCCAGCAGACCCCCATGACCCTTTGTTAGGATATAGCGGTTGGAAGATGACTGACTGACTGTATGTTCCACATTGTAGTTATTTTCCCAAACAGAAAGGAAGGAAAAATGCAGCTAGATGTGTAGATGACTGTCAAGCTTTACTATTTTCAGAACCTGCCATCTTATTAAGTACTTGATTAGAATAAAATTTAAAATTCAATAGTCTTTCTGAGTAAAGTGACTATAAGTAGAGTTAATCTCAGATTTCTCATGTATTAAACTGCATACTGCAAAAAAATAAATCTAAGCAAATGAAAGATTTTTTAGATCAAGCCATTAAATTTTGCCCTTTCTTTAAAGTAAGATTTATTGACTTGAATATTTAGCTTATTTTAGGAAATCTTGCCAAGTAAGTTTTGCCTACTACTTCATATTGGCAGATTCTTTTGCCAAATAAAAGCAAAGCAACTAAAGTTTCAAGTTGTTATTTTTTTCTAGATTTTACATATGCATTCCTGCATTTCTTTGATTTGCTACTCAATATTAACATCTCTACCAGGATCTGAATTATCTATATTTGAATGTTATTAAAATACTACTTTGAAGATTTCACTTAAATTATTCCAGAAACTCTGTTAATATACTGAAAATGTATAATTTATTTAAAAGCTTCTCTGTATATAATGTAATATAAAGGAACATATACAGTGTATGTGTATATATACCATATACCCTAATTAGCATATACAATAAATGATTTTCAAACTGTAAGAAACAAAGATTTTGTCCCATATGAGATACAAGATCAATTAACATTTAAAATTTTTACAGTTATAGTATTTCTTTGAATGATGTTAACTGATGGCATATGGTAAAGCATATGTCTAGTTTGTTTTCCCCAGAAACTATATAATTATTGTGATTGTAACACATTTTCTAACAGAAAAATTTTGGAATAACTCTCTGCTACGGGTTGTGCTGCTCTTGTGAAGACAAATAACAAAGATATAAATAAATAAACACATACTGTATACTGTATATGTATATATATATATATATATATACAGTATATATGTACATACATGAACACATAAACAGAATGAGTCAAAGTTAATAAGAAAAATGAATATATTTTCACTAAATGAAATCAATGTTAATAACAACATTGTTGAGCCCTGTGCTGTTTAGATATTAATTATAAGTGATGAACTCTTGTATAGCATGCTGGTTGCTCCAAAAATAAACAGATGATTTCATGGCAGATATAAACATGGAGATGCTGACAGAGAGACAGGATGTTGTGCTGATGGCAAAAAACAGGCAAACTAACTTTGAGAAACAGGTCAACATTTGTGGCAGTAATACTGAAGACACCATGTGTGGGCATGAAAAAAGCTATTGCTTGAGAACGTGAGAGGGCACTAGTGCTCATAAAAGGGCATACCTTCACATCCACGCTCAATCTGGCCACTGCGATGCAATGCGTCATTAATTAGATCAGGGAGACGGCCATTCAGATCAACAGATGCCAGGCATCCCTGAAACCCGTCCCGAGATGCAACAAGCTTGGGCAAACTGCTGTACATGTTCTGCGCTAACCCAGCAATGTAGAGATCACCTAATTGTTAAAACAAAAAACAAAAACACAAAAATAAAATAAAACATGGCATTAGATTCACAGAAGAATGCAAATAGTTAAAAGTCTCATCCAAGTTTTACTTAACTTCTTTGGTACTATTAATGCTTTTCTGTGATTTCAGTTTTCAAAATGCATAACCGTATCAGGAAACAGTTATTTTCAGTGTCATTTATGATCTGAGGTGGCAATATGGCACTAATTAATATTGGATCTTGAATGTAGTCTGTTAGAATTATAATACCCACATTAACCCTTACAAAACATTTGAGTCAAATTTCACCAAATTAATGAACAGTAAAATACGTGGAACATCCCATAATTTGAATATCTTCTGAACCGATTTTTCCAGTTCATGTTTCTCAGGTCCATTTTGTCCCACCACTTACTTTAGTGGATCATTCACTGTATTTAGGGTAGGCTCTACACATCCCATACAAAGAACCTAAATTTCATCTTTTCAGCTCAGAATTGTAAAGACTGTTAGTAAAGTGCCCTAACTTAAAAGACATCTATCTATCTATCTATATCATATAGTGCCTTTATTATCTATCTATCTATCTATCTATCTATCTATCTATCTATCTATTATATAGTGCCTTTCACATCTATCTATTATATAGTGCCTTTCACATCTACACATCTATCTATCTATGTATTTATCTATCTATCTATACCATATAGTGCCCTTATTATCTATCTATCTATCTATTATATAGTGCCTTTCACATCTATCTATCTATCTATTATATAGTGCCTTTCACATCTACACATCTATCTATCTATGTATTTATCTATCTATCTATATCATATAGTGCCTTTATTATCTATCTATCTATCTATTATATAGTGCCTTTCACATCTAGCTATCCATCTATCTATTATATAGTGTCTTTAACATCTATCTATCTATCTATTATATAGTGCCTTTCACATCTATCTATCTATCTATCTATCTATCTATCTATAGTGCCTTTCATATCTATCTATCTATCTATCTATCTATGATATAGTGCCTTTGACATCTATCTATCTATTATATAGTGCCTTTCACATATATCTATCTATCTATCTATCTACTACATTTTACTGTCCATTTTTAATGGATTTTATTCTCCATTTGGTGTACTGTTTGTTAACATTCCATAATTGCACTGTAAATATCATCTGCTCTAAACGTTTGGGTCACCACTACTGCAGGTTACGATGGTCCAGCAATACAAAATAGGTTTAGGGTGAAAAATCTGACTTCTAGGGAACCTAAAAGGGGGTGTTTGAATCAAGTTAAAAAAAGACAGCATTGAGTCAGCATGTGAAGATGTTGTAGGCTTAATACACATGAAATTAATGAAGAGCAAAACACAAAGTACTAAACAACTAGAAAAATATGTTAAGAATCCATAATTCTTTTACAGAAAATTTTAATCTTCATCTAACTAAAAAGATAACAATATGCCAGCTTTCGAGGAAGCTCTGCCCCTTCTTCAGGCAAGATGTCATTAAATTACATCATTACATGTTGCCTGAAGTAGGGGCCTGAGTTGCCTCGAAAGCCTGCATATTGTTATCTTTTTAGTTAGCCAAGAAAAAGAGTCATTTTGCTTGACTTCTAATGACAAGCTGGTTAAGTTTGCAGATGATACCAGACTTCAGATGGACCTGGACAGAATTCAGACTTGGGAAAATGTGTTGCTTAAGAATAAATAAATGTAAAGTATTACACATAGGAATTAAAACTTGAAAACACTCCTTATGTGAAGAAGCTAGTAGCTGTAGTGGACGCTTCACTATCTACACCCAGTCAGAGTACAGAAGTAGTTAAAAAGGCTAATAGGATGTGAGGTTATGTGACACAATGTCTGGAGCGCAGGTCAAGAGAGGTTTTGCTAAAGTTTCTGTACATGACACACTAGTGAGTGCCTATCTGGAGTACTACATGTACAGTAGGTCTTCATACTACAAAAAAGACATAGCAGAAAATGAAGGGCAGAGAAAACAGATTCAACTAGGCTGACTCTATTAAGTTTGAGGTATGAGTTAGAAGGAAAGATTGAATCAACTGAACCTTTTAGTATTAGTATTAGCCTTCATCCAACAAACACAATGTCATGTAAAGGAAGAGTTGTAAAGCCAGTTTTAGAACAAACTGAAATTGAACCATTAGATGATTTGAGCAATAGTGGTGACAATGTGAATTGGTCATCAGACATTGTCACGGATAGCGAAACTACTGTATATGGCACTGTACGACTGAACCATAGTGACATGCCTAGAGACAGTTATGTGAAGCTTCAGCGTGGCAAAAAGGCAAAATGATTGTGATCAAGTGGAAGGACAAGAAAGACATTAGACCTCTAAGCACTGTTGACAATGCAGCAAATGTCCCAAAGCCTTGGGCTATGGTAACTTACAATAACACAATGAATGCATTAATCATTTGGATCAGACCCTCACATTCCACCCTCTCGTGAACAAAAATGTGCAAAGAAAAACGCTTCTGCTGTCCTGAATGTGACGTTAGACAGTGTGTTGGTGAATGTTTCAAAGTAAAATCACACGAAGGAAGTGTACTAAATCTGTATCAGTGCAACAGCAAACTCTAGACTTATCTTTCCTGTTGTGTTTATGCTGACATTTTGCTAATTACATGTTCCTCTTACGTGTCATAACATCTATTTTATTAAAACAAATTCCACGTTTTTTCCATGGGTTAATGTAACGCAAAGGAGGCTACCAAAAATGTAGGGACAAGGATGAAAACTTTTTAAGCATAAATTTTGCACAAAAGTTAAAGTTTGTCTTCACAATAAAAATCACAGATACGCAGAATAAATTACCAAGTGGTATTGTAGACTGTAGTACATTGGTAACTTTCAAAAATATCTCAACTGTATTTATGGCAAATTAGGAGGATGAGATTTACAAGATGTTGGGCCGAATTGCTTGCTCCTGTCAAAATCATTTGAATGTCCTTAAGAGTACTTTGTATATTATTAAGTAGTGTGACAGATTAAGGGCTCTCTCGCTCCCTTGTACCCTCAGACCACTCGTCAGACACCAGGTAAAAGCCCAATAATAATATTTATTATTATAAATAAGTTCACAAAGCACCCTCCTCTCCACAATACTCCAATAACAATAATCAAATAAACAATAACCAATCCTCCACTCTCCCAGACGCTTAGCCACCCTGCCTCCCAACTCAGCTCGCCGTCTGGGAGCTCCCATAATCCTTTTATATTCCCTGACCCGGAAGTGTTCCAATCCCCAGTCCATGTTCTCCTATCACTTCCGGGTCAGATAAAAAAGTCCTTTTCTTCACCCCGGAAGCACGTCATTCCCCTTGTCCACGTGACTCGGACGTACTTCCGGGGCGTAGGGAAAATAAACACTGTTCCTCCCTGCAGCGTCTCCTAGCGGCCCCCATGGTATCCAGCAGGGCTGTGAATAAAGACTCCAATGTCCATGATGCCCTGCTGGTCTTCGGGGCACCTCCATACTGCAAGGAGGGCTCCACCTGGCGGCATGGGGGTATTGGCCGGGATGAACGGCCGGCCATGCACCACAGTAGGTAAAGCAATAATAAACGATCAAATGACACTTCACAGGAACATCAATGAGGCGTAACATTCTCAAACTCGCTTAATTAAATTTAGGGTTGTAGGGGGCCAAAACCTATCTGGATACCTTGACAGAGAGTCAGTCCATGAGGGCCAGCACATGTACGTACCCACACATGCACTCACACAGGAACAATATGAATCAGCAAATCTTCAGCAATGTGGGTACGAAATGTCCGAACCTAATGGTGAATGTGTGCCCTACAGATACAGAAGGATTGTGACTGAAACTCAGGGCAACGGGCCTGTGAAGTGGCAGTGCCAAGCACTGTGCTATCATACTGCCCTGCAAAGAACTAGAAAAGCAGAAAGCCATGAGAGTGGCCCCCAAGAAGGCATTGTGGGAATTCGCAAGTTAGTATCATAGTAAAGGACTGTTATAATTATCTGTTCCTTTTTTTCGCATTCAGGGAAGATAAACTGTGGGCAGGCTGTAAATGAGATTTAAATGTTGAAGACTTGGTGGTTGATAGAACTACTAGGTGGGAGCACCACTTGGTTGCTTGAGGAAGTTGGGATTATTGGTGACATCTGAACTGTGAGTGGTGTATTTGAAAAGACAGTGGCAACTGAGCTGGGTGGGTACATTTTACAATAAATAAGTAAATGTTAAAGGTCTTTTAAAAGAAGTACAACAAGCTCACTTAGAAGAGTAATCACATCAATACAAAATAAAATGAAAGCATTTTATTTGGTTACCTTTCAGGTCAAGGTTTTTAGCACCATTGATAACTTGCGTGACAATCTTGGCATCTACTTTGAGAGTGTGAGTATTGCTGTTGTCTCGAGTGATGACAACATTGTGCCACTGATTGTCATTCAGCGCTTTATCACTGTTTCCTTTAATTACATGAGGTCCATTTCCCAGATCAAAAACATAATGAATGTACCTGAAAAAGACAAAGAGAATTATTACCTTTTGCCAATAAATAATGAAAACCTTTCCTGGCACTTTGCCTCCCTGTCCATCAATAAAAAAAAAAAAAACTGAAATGGGTCCCAGTAGATGTGTCTTCTCAACACAACAATAGATTTTATCTCTAAATTCTTAAGAGATGTTACGATTCATAAAGGATATTTACAGGTTGGGAAACTAGTCCCTGGCTGTTATCTGATTTTCGTTTAGGAACTTTTTCCCAAAACACCAATTGGAGATTCACATGTACAGAATGATACAGGAAGATGAGCCATCACAAGTGGTATCTCAGAAAATTCCCATCGCACGTGAACTCAGTAAGTTGCCAGTGACATTTTTGAAACAAGGAAAGGAATTGAACCGAAACAAGCTTACTGACACAATCTACTGGCACCAAAGATTTTTGGCACACATGCCAAGGTGAGCCACCGTATTGGTCCTAGGTGTCACGTGACATTTCAGTTGTCATATGAGCATATACTGTATGTTACATGCCCATTAAATGATAATCTATTTATTACTTACCTTCTTCCCCTTGGCAATATCTTTCGTAAACATAACATTCATTTGCACTGTTATGCTGATGACACCCAGCTCTACCTTACTAGTAAACCCACCTCTTCCTTTCCACCGTCTTCGCTTATTGACTGTATTGCTGAAATTAAATCATGGTTTTCTTCAAATTTTCTTAAATTAAACAGTGACGACAAAAATGAGGTTCACCTCATTGGCTCAAACTCATCATTATCCAAAGCAGCTAATCTTTCTCTTGTGATCGATAACTCCGTTGTTTCCCCATCACCTCAGGTTAAGAGTCTGGGTGTCATCCTTGACAGTACTCTATCTTTGCAATCTCACATTAATAACATCACCCGGTCTGCTTATTTCCACCTACGTAATATTAATCGCTTCCTCCCCTCTCTCACTCCCCATACCACTGCCATTCTCGTTCACATTCTTGTTACTTCTCATCTCTGGATTACTGCAATTCACTCCTCTTTGGTCTCTCTAATAAATCTCTTCATAAGTTTCAGCTAGTCCAGAATTCTGCAGCTCGCATCATTACTCGAACCTCATCTATTCACCATATTACTCCAGTCTTGCAGCAGCTTCATTGGCTCCCGATTAAGTTTCGAATTAATTTTAAAATTCTGCTATTAACATTTAAGGCCATTCATAACCTCGCCCCTCCATATCTGTCTGACCTTCTTCATGTTGCCATTCCCTCCCGTAACCTTAGATCCTCTTCCTCCATCCACCTGACCGTCCCTCTCGCCCGTCTAACCTCCATGGGGAGCGGAGCATTCAGCTGTTCTGCTCCCAAGCTCTGGAATTCATTACCTACAGAGCTCAGAAATATCGAATCATTTTCAACCTTTAAATGTAAACTAAAAACACATTAGTTTAAAATGGCTTTTTCTTTTTGATTACAGTGGCTTTGTTTGGTTTTAATTTTTATATCTTCTGTTTTTTTTCTGATGTTTTAAGTTGTTTATAATGTGTCTTTTTATTTATTTATTGTTTGTTTTTTCGGTGTCCTTGAGTTTTCAGAAAGGCGCCTTGTATAAATAAAATGTATTATTATTATTATTATTATTATTATTATTATAATTATTAGGTGACCACCAAGAAAACAGTGCTGTAATCTCGGAAGTCTGTGCTCTGAGGTGATAGCAGAAGTATTGTCAGGGAACAGAGTACATACTACTGTATATGCAGATGAAAACCTTGCCTCCTACATCACACTACTTTGAAATAACAAATTACCATTTTTGGAAATGTACTATACTATCCCATATGCTCATTCCATAGTTTTACCCAAATGACACCTTTTTGTTTTGCCCTCTGTGTCCTAACATGCCCATGTCAAATAACACACAAGCAGCACATGACAGATCTAGCATGCAGAATGTGTATGAAAGAGAAACAGAAAACATAAGGTATGAGAGACAAACAGTGCACAGTGGGAAATCAAAGAAATCACAGCAAATGATCTTGTTTTTATCACAATCTTAAGGCAAACCATCGTTTTCTGAAATCTTACACCAGTTCTGCCACATCAACCTGCTATTGGCATCACGGCCTGACTAGGCAGCATGCGAAATGGCATAATCCTTAGGAAAACAAAAGCAAGAGCTAAATCCATCCATCCATCCTTCCATTATCCAACCCGCTATATCCTAACTACAGGGTCAGGGGGGTCTGCTGGAGCCAATCCCAGCCAACACAGGGCGCAAGGCAGGAAACAAACCCCGGGCAGGGCGCCAGCCCACCGCAGGGCAGGGCTAAATCCGTTCAAAACATTTCTAAAAAAATGACACATCGTAATCACAAGTTTTCCTGACAAAATAAATAGTGCAACAAATAAAACTTGGGCTACCAACAGTTAGTGTGACAGGACTTACTTTGAAAAGCATCAGTTTGTGTGTTTCACTTTATTTAGAAAGACTCACAAAGAACACTTTTTGGCTGTCCATACTGTGTTATTATTAATATTATGTGGAAAATCAGCCCCGACACAGACAGGCACAGTGACACAAGTCCTAAGCACACAGATATTTTTATTTTCTTTCTCGCCTTTACAGAACACAGCACACAGCCCTTCCCAATATAAAGCTTTGTCCCTTCTTCTCTTTCTCTCTCTGTTTTTCTGTCTTTCTTTTCTTCTGCCGCCTCCACTCCTCTCCCGTAAGCTTTGTCCTCCTCCTCCTGACTCAGGCTCCTTGAATGGAGTGAGGCGGCCTCTATTATATTATTTATTGTCCTGTTCTGGCAGGCACTCCCGGGTGTGACAGAAGTGCTGCATGGACACCCCCATAAGTATTCCAGGCGTGGCAGAAGTGCTGCGGTCCAGGGCTCCGGAATCATCCGAGGGCCCTCTGGCAGTGACCACAGGTCTCAATAAAGCTGAGCTTCCAAGCTTCAAGCCCGTGGTCCCGATGCAACCCAGTGGTGTTGCACTCTCATGTTTCAGGAGAGATATCATTCCCAATGTATCCTCCCCCCTGGTCCTTTCTTCACAGGGCCGTCTTAGCGTGGCAAGGTCCCCGATCGTCTGCCAAAACTGTTAGATAGGATTAGCAATGATGAAAACAACAGAGTATTGTTTTGCATGCAGTTTTGCAAAATCACCCCTGAAATTAATTTTCCAGATTATTTCTTATTTGTAGAAAACTGAACTCTGCAAAAGTAGTTTTTTAGGGGCCTTTTGTGGTGGACAGCAAGGGGCATCTCGCCTTGAGAGTTCTTCTGTATCTGAAAACACTCTTTCTGCCCTCCAACATCGCCCTGATCCTCTGTGGCTCCTTCCATGTGACTCCATACACTCTCACCTGCCTCACGCACTGCCTGCCTGCACAACCACATCACCAGTATCAGTTCTACCTCACACCACACATTGCTGAATTGGCTTCAAATTCAATTTTGCACATTGTTTTGCTTATCACTTTTAAGGATTACTAATTGTCAATTTTTGTTATTCAATTAAAAATGGCAAAAAAATATGAAAAAATGAGTGAAAGTCAGCCTCTGCGATTTTGGAAACTGTAGTGGGAACAGGCTCTGGCATATTGCAACAGTAACAAAAAAGGTCAGATTCATCCACCCATCCATCCATCCACCCATCCTCTTCCACTTATCCGAGATCGGGTCGTGGGGGCAGCAGCTTGAGCAGAGATGCCCAGACTTCCCTCTCCCCGGCCACTTCTTCGAGCCCTTCCGGGGGAATCCCGAGACGTTCCCAGGCCAGCCGGGAGACATAGTCCCTCCAGCGTGTCCTGGGTCTTCTCTCGATTCATTTTAACAAATTTAATGGGAAAAAGAGTAGTAAAGCTGAGAAAAAGCTACCCAATCACATATGTTTTTGTCAAATTCTATGTAAAAATGTTTATTATTCTATCTTAACATAAAGCGTCACCCATCTCCTCAACTCAGATATTAAAATTCGGCAAGTATACGCTATATATTCCAGGAATAATTATTTGACTTACATACACTGGAAATGTTCTGTCGACACCTTTTTTGCGATGTGAAAAAAATTATTAAGGAAACTTAAGGCCTTGCAACACTTAAGCCAGAAGAACAATGGATATCTGATGCTAGGAAAGTTACTTTTATTTTTCACTTGTTTCAGTTTCCTTCTCAGTGTAACTTTGTATAAATATGCTAAAAGATAAATAGGTAGTAGGCAGAGCTCTTTCTGGGATCGCAAAAAGAAATTAGCACCTCATATCTTCCTGAAGTGAAATATAACAGGCTGTGATTGGACGAAATATTGTGAAAGACATTGGCATTGTAATCGATTTAAGCATAGGTCTATGTCGTTATCGTTTTATGCAGTTTATGTTTTAAAGTTTCTCGTTAGACGTATCCTTATTTTCCTTTTTACGAGCAAAATTGAATTCCATGCAGTTAACTTTACTAACACGATAAAATAAATTAATGGCAATACTGTTTTGCACAGTGAATGTAACAAACCCATGACTGCACTGTGGTTAGATGGTACAAGGTATATTGGCCACTTTCCCAATGGCAGGCATCTGTGACCAACAATGATTGTAGATCCTAATATAGATGATGTGCAAGCTGCTACATCAAGAGCAATATGTCAGCTTGAACAGGCCTTTTGGTGATCGGGCACTGGATTGACTGTGTTACAGGCTAGGCATAGAAAGACATTATACGGTAGGTAATGCATAAACAGGGTCAAACATTCATTGAATCAGTATCCAAAAACATAAAGCACCTTCTTGTGTTCATAAGAATCGCTTGTGAATGCTAGTTTTTGTGGGCCAGTGCCTCTAGAACTCAAACAAACCTCATGTTAAGGACATTATGTGCATGAAATTAAACCAAATAAACCAATATGCATCATCAGCAAAAATAATCACTTGTGCATGCAACATGAGCCAACCCGAGAGGTTTATCCAGTAATGGGATTCAAGGAGTCAAAGTTACTCCTTTACACAAAACTTTAAAAAAACAGGGATCGGTAATACGATCATGGGGAGTATCATTTTATGCTATTTCAAAGTTGCTGATAACAAATCTGATCATATTTTTGATATTTGATTCTTTACCAGATCTTTACTGGTTCTGACCCTCTAGAGCCACTCACAGACGGTTAAAAATGACAAATTTCAAATATAAGCATACTAGCCATGTGCGCCCAACTACGTTGCGCGTGTTAAAGTTGTCTGTGAAGGGCTCCCTGTTTAAACGCGGCTGCCAGTCGTGAACTGGGCCCTTCGTCGCACAGCATTATTATGATTTTTTTATAAGGGAAACAAAATTACAAAAGAAAACCCTTGGACATTGATTCGATAGGAACGGCTTCCTCGGAATCACTGTCTGAATAGTAATTATGTGGTGGTGTAGAAGCATTTCTGCTTCTGTCCGTTCACAGTCCGTCTCGTTTTCACGACGCTATTGTTTCCTCTCACGATGTCTTAACCTTTCTCCAATCTCGCAGGTTGCTTTGTGGCAATCGAAAGAGTAAGGCAATATACACGGAGCAATGGTTATAAAAGGGGGGCACATAGGTATCCAGGCTCTTTAAAGCATAAATAGGGATCACTTCACTGACATGTGAGCAAGGCACGGTACAACTGTGAGACGCGCAGCACTCGCCAGCTACAACGTAACAATAATAATTTCCGGAACGTGCTGTTACGTTGTCATTCATTTTACCCACTGTCTTTCTTTCTTTCATATGTTACGTAGGCACGTACCTTTTATCTTCGCCAATCTCATTCTCTAACCAGCGTAACACTGTCCACCAACCCTTTCGTTATTCTGGCACATTATTGACATCCGTGAGTAACAACAACGTACTAAACTGGAAGGTGGTCTACGCATGCGTGGAATTCGCGGACAAACAAAGATCAAGATCTAAATGAAGAACTGTTTAGTTAATTTAAAGCACAACAATTTGTTTAGTTTGAATGTCTGTGTTTTGAGGTGTGACTGGCGTACTACAGTCTTCAGTAGTATAAGCCTGGAGGAGATTCTTAATGCAATGCCTATGTTTTAGCTGTCTCTCTACTGCCATCTAGTGCTTCTTCTTCTAATTCATTCGTGGACAAACAAAGATCAAGATCCAATTGAAGATTATATATAGAGATGGGGTATCTCTTTAGACTATTTCAATGTCAGTGATTATAAATATGAGGTTATTTTAAATTTTTGATCCTTTACTATCAGAAGGTGAAAAATGGCAAACTTCAAAAATAACAAATAACTTCAAACAAAAGTTGGGTTGCTGCTGGAGGAGGTGTTGGTGAGGCCAGCAGGGGACACTTACCCTGTGGTCTGTGTGTGAATCCCAGTGCTCCAGTGTAGTGACAGGGACACTGTGCTGAAAAATTGGCACCGTCCTTTGGATAAGATGTAAAACCGAGGTTGTAACTCTATGGTCATAAGAGATCTCTGGGCATCCTTTGTAAAATGTAGGGTGGATTTCGATGTCCAAGTTAAATCGCCTCTGTGGCCTGGTCAGTTTGGCCCCCTAATCATTCCCCATCTCTAACTGGCTCTCTCTTTCAACACTTCACAGCTTGACAGCTAATGTGTTGTGAGTGCACTGGCACAAAAATGGCTGTCGTTGCATCATCCAGGCGGATGCTACATATTAGTGGTGGTTGAAGAGGCACCCCACTTACTATGTAAAGTGCTTTGAGAAATGATAAAAGCACTATATACATATAAAGAATTATTATTATTATTATTATTATAAGCATGTGGAGCATTGCTTTACACTATTTCAATGTTAATGATTATTAATAATGATGCTATCATTGATTTGAGGTTAATTACTAACGAATATAGCCTTCTATGGACCTCTATGAAAAAATGACACATGTCTATTACAATTAAGAATGCTTCGACTTTAAACATTTAGACTGAGGCACACACTTCAATATTTTAAATATCTGACAAAACTGTTCTTGTTTATTATGTATTGTTGCTCTCATGAAGTAATTCATTACATTTCTTTTGAAAACTGTAAATTAGGGCAGCTTACACTAATTGAGACTTTTTTCTTAATGAAACTCTAAATTATTTCACTATTGTTTTTAATTTCTTCTTTTCGTAAATAGTCAAATTTTACATCTACTATCCCAGCTCACCAATTACTTAACCACTAATAACTTGATGGAACCCTTTCAGTCTGGTTTCAGGGCGCGGCACTGCTGTGAAACTGCTCTGCTACGGGTAACCAATGATTTGCTTATGGCAGCAGACTCTGGACAAAGCAGCATATTAATTCTGTTAGACCTCAGTGCAGCATTTGACACTCAGGTCAGACATGACATTCTACTGTCCAGAATGGAGAACATGCTGGGTATCTCTGGCACTGCCCTCCAGTGGTTCAAGTCCTATCTGACTTGATAGGCAAGAGTTTGTTAGTCTTGGCAACAACAAATTCCAGCTCGGCGCCATTCACACAAGGAGCTCCTCAAGGTTCTGTCCTCAGCCCTCTTCTCTTCTGTATTTATATGCTTCCCCTTGGCCATATTATTCGTAGCTATGGACTGGGCTATCATTTTTATTCAGATGATACTCAACTCTACTTCAGTGTTAAAAGTGGATCTTCATCAGAGCTTTCTCAGCTCACAACCTGCCTTAGTGAAATTAAAACCTGGATGGAGCAGAACTCTTTAAAATTAAACTGCAACAAAACTGAGCTCCTGCAAATTGGGACTAAAATGCAAGTTAATAAAATGAGTTCCTTCCCAGTCCATCTTGGCGGTGATCTCATCAGACCTGCCTCCACTTGGTGTCATTTTTGATTCCTCGCTTTCTTATTCCACCCACATAAATTACATTAAGAAACTTTATTACTTTCACCTCCATCACATATTCTATGTTCGCTCTTTCCTCTCCTTTTCTAATGCTGAGAAACTTGTCCATGCTTTTATCACATCCCGCATCGATTACTGTAACTCGCTGCTGGCAGGTGCCCCTTCTAATCTTATATCACAGCTCCAACTTATTCAAAACTTGGCTGCAAGAATCCTCACTCAAACCAGCAGCAGCGAGCACATCACACCCATCCTGCTCCACCTTCACTGGCTCCCCGTGTCTTACAGAATTGAATATAAAATCCTACTAATAACCTACAAAGCCTTAAATAACCTCGCGCCAAACTACATCAGTGACCTTCCCCATCACTATGTGCCTGCCCGCCCACTAAGGTCCTCCGATTCTGGCAATCTCGTTGTGCCCCACACTAATCTACACTCCATGGGTGACAGCAGGGCCTTCAGCTGTTTAGTGCCCAGACTCTGGAATGACCTACCGAAATTAATCAGGTCAGCTGACTCCGTGAATTCTTTTAAAAAACAACTCATCTGTTCAGGAAGGCTTTTAGCTCTACTTGACTTTATTACCCTTCTCTCAGTTTACCTCCATGTCAAGATGCTCATGTAACCTGTGTGTGTGTGTGTGTGTGTGTGTGTTAGACCATCAATTATGTGGTCTGTTAGGCTTTTCTCTGAATTTACTGTTTTTAATCTTCTTTATTTATTTATTTATTTGGTTTGTACAATGCTATATACTGTACACCCTGCCGTTCTTTCTTATATTCTGTAAGTGCCTTGAGCATGGGAAAGGCGCTATATAAATAAAATGTATTATTATTGTATAGGGTGGTCCAGAACTAATTATGCAATTTTCATTACGCTATAACTTATTAAGTTTATTACATAGAGAATTCACAACTTAATGGAGGACAAGTGGGACATTACATGGAAAATCAGTGAATTAATTCAATGTAAGTCCATTTTCGTTTATTACAAGATATTTCGAACAATTCTTTTGTCTTGCATTGTTTTCCTGCATTGCATTAAAAGTTGCATAATTTGATCTGGGCCACCCTATACAATAAATATAAATCTGCCTATAATAATTAATAAACTAAATAATTCCAGCTATTAATAATTTAATATGTCAGTCATCAGTTTTAATGCTGGAAAGGTCTACTCTTATTGCTTGAAAATATGCGCTGGCAGATGCCATCCTCAGACATAAACTAGCAACAGAATTTATCTCTGACAACAGCAACACTTTTTGCCAAACGCCTGAAGTAAACTGGTGCTAAAAGACACCACTGCCAGCTCATCTTAGTACAGTCATTCTTTAACAGCAATCCAAGGCTCTTTCGTGACAAATGAATATTTATATTGTTAAGCATGGCAAAATGAAACTACCATTAATTCCTTTCATTTGACAAATGAAAAGCATGAGTGATGGCTCCAGCTTGCCTTTTCAACTAACAGATTGGTCATGTGCCTAACACAGCAGCATGCAGTAGGTTTCTCTGTCAGAAGAAGATAAAGCCGGAGTCAATACAAACCTACTTTCCATAGTCTTTTGATGATATCCCTTGGCAAACTACTGCGAGTCTGTGTCCAGCTGTCAGAAGATAAAACCTAAACAGAGGCCTGAGTGTGTTTGCACAAGCATTCTAATAACAGCCATATGGGGAGATACATTTAGGGAACAAAAAAACAAAATTCTTGCATTTGCCAAGTTTTTAGACAACAACAGCATGTTATAGTATATGATAAATTATCTTATTTTTCTTATACGTAACTGAAAAATCGTTGTGCTGTAATACAAATTGTAACGGTTGTGGTGTGTATGTGTGGAGTGTCATTGGCAGTTTGTACATTTCCTTAGTTCTGTTAATAGTGGAATGGCTGGATTTGTAATGCCAGCCAATGGTTCTTGTGGAAGGGAACACCTGACTGGGAGTGCCAAATGGCAAATTAACAAACCGTGGCAGGAGAGGGGGAAGAAGGAAAGAAAGTGCTAGATGAAAAGGAGAAAGACAAGAGGGAAAGCTAGACTACTGGAATGAAGAAACTTAGGTGAACCTGAGTTCATTTCAGGATGAATCGTTTTCTTTTTCTTATGTGTGTGGCGAATTTGTGAGAGGACCTGATGGGCCAGCGTAAGGGATGGTGTCTGATAGGGGTTTCCCACAACTTGAAGTACGGCTCGGCACCTCCTTCACAAGAACAGACTGTGGATAATAATTAATAACTGTGGATATTTAAAGGGGTGGTGTGGTGGCACAGTGAGTAGCGCTGCTGCCTTGCAGTTAGGAGACCTGGGTTCGCTTCCCGGGTCCTCCCTGCGTGGAGTTTGCTTGTTCTCCCCGTGTCTGCGTGGGTTTCCTCCCACAGTCCAAAGAAATGCAGGTGAGGTGCATTGGTGATTCTAAATTGTTTCGTGTGTGTGCCCTGTGGTGGGCTGGCACCCTGCCTGGGGTTTGTTCCTTGCCTTGTGCCCTCAGTTGACTGGGATTGACCCCCGTGACCCTACAGTTAGGATATAGTGGGTTGGATAATGGATGGATGGATATTTAAAGGAATCTTGTTTTCATTAATTCTTTTTTACAATTTTTATTTGTGTATTAGTGATTTATTTTGTTGAGTGTGTTGTTTCATGATTCGTGTGCGGTGGGGAAGTGCTGCAGCGCGGCATTATGTATACTGGGGGTTTGTTTGTTTTGCACATTTTCTTATTTACAGTATAATGACATTTCTCATTTAACTTAACATGTATATCTGTTGGTGTGCTTCTAAACTTGCTGTGGTCTAGTAGGATAGTAGTGTTGGTTGCTCGTACCCCAGAACATTTCTTTATTTTTTGCTCTCTTTGCTACGGCTCTGGATAGGCAGGACATATTATAATCGTAACAGTTCGGGGAGTGGTACAAAATTCCACTGCAACATAATTAATGGCAGTGCTCAATATATAAGGAATATTTGGAAGCTGTCACTGTGAACTCTCAATATGAGGTCCAAAGAGCTGTTCTTGCAGCAGTCCATCATTAGGCTGAGAAAACAAAACAAACCCTTCAGAGAGATAGCAGAAATACCAGGAGTGGTCAAGCCAACCATTTGGTACATTCTTAAAAAGAAGGAACACACTGGAAGGCCTGGACAACCACAGAACACAACTATGTTGGGTGACTGCAGAATTCTGTCCTTGTTGAAGAAGAACTCCTTCGCGATATTTAGCCAAACCAAGAACACTCTCCAGGTGGTAGACCTATCATTGCCAAAGTATACAATCAAGAGAAGACTTCATGAAATAAAGACAGAGGGTTTACCAAAAGGCGTAAGGCACTGGTAAACCTCAAGAATAGGATTGACATTTTTTAAAAGCCTGTCCAGTTCTGGATCTATTTTCTTTGGACAAAGGAAACTAAGATCAATATATACCAGAATGTTGGAAAGAGAAGAGTATGG
>JANRMT010062800.1:6918627-6934876 GCA_026402145.1 Polypterus bichir lapradei
TTGTTTGCTGAAAGGATGAGCCATTTTCTTCTCTTTTTAATTGGGACATAATGCTAAAGTCTACAGGAAATATATGAGAATATTATTCTAGAAATTATAAATAACCAATGAAAAACACAAGTGGCTTACCCTTTTACAAGCTCAACTGCAATAAAATCATTGCCATCCCCACTGTTGAAGAGAATGAAGCCATCTGGAGTAGTAGTTTTGAACTGAAAGAAGAGGTGCATTGATGTGTAGGCCTGAAGGGTAGCAAGACTAAGGTAGCTGCTTTTGGATTTAAAAGTGACTGGGTCAGCTATAATTGATCTCATTCCAAATCGGGCATTCAGTTCACAGTTGTCAATGTCTCCATTTTTGCAAAGGTCAATGTACAGCATTCCATTGAACATTAAACTCTGAAGATGCCCAATAAAACTGGAAGGAATAACAGAAATGTAACGTCTTTCTGTCATAATTCCTGTCTCAATGTTGTGGAATTCCAGTCGAGTGTGATCGCCCACCATTTGACCTGAGATAAAACAAGAACACAAGATGTGTTTTCATGCTTAGTAACTCAATTGTGAGAATCATTCATTTTTTATATTAAAACTATACACATAAATTACCTTTAAAGTAAAAAGATCACAGATTATACATAGATTAAGGAGCAACATTAAAAACCATGCAGCACATAGACAATTTTCCTAAATCATTTTTAAGCTGAGAAGTCTCTAATGCTAATGCATAAAATATTTTCCCCTAATGAATTTCAGTTTAGCTGTCCAAGTGACATTAATTGGGTCCCCTTTGAGATGAATCAATACAGTAAAGCTTATCAGATAGCATTGCAATCTTTGAAGCTATTTACAGAAGAGATTTAGTTTTGTTGCATTTTATTTTTTGCTCTTCAAGAGACATCTGCTGGACAGAGAGAGTAAAAACACTAGCTGAATTAACAGAAAATACAAGAGCAGTGCTATACTTGGCAAAATCTGTCCATCTTTAGTAAAAGTAAATGTCTTAATTAAAAAAAAAAGCATTATAGGTTACTTAGTTTTATACATGTATGCTATATACAACATTGAGACCTGTATTTACAAATCCATATATGTTGTATGTCCATTTAATTCATACATAGCAAACTTACTAAGGCCAAACCAAATTAATGATGAGTCAAGAAGGGGTGCCAATAGGTAGAAACATATGGGATTGTGCTTTGTTTTAACAGAGGGTTGGCATGAAGTTTTATACAACAACAACAACATTTATTTATATAGCACATTTTCATACATTTTTTGCTTTACAAAATGAAGAATATAAAAATAGAAGACACAATAAAAAATAAACATAAGTCAACATTAATTAACATAGAATAAGTAAGGTCCGATGACCAGGGTGGACAGAAAAAACAAAAAAAAAACTCCAGAGGCTGGAGAAAAAAAAAATAAAATCTGCAGGGATTCCAGACCAAGAGACCGCCCAGTCCCCAGGTGTATACAACACAATGCTCATGGGTACCAGGACATAGGCTGCAGGGAATGCTATATTGGTGTTTCTGGAGAAAAGGTTGGGACTGTCTGATTCTGGCAAGGGTAGATTTAGTGCCATTCCTGGCATGTCAGCCAGGGATAGGGAATTGGATAAATATGGGGGGTCTTAACAAATAAATGTTAATATAAGTTAATTGTTTGTTGTTACTGATTTTTCACTGGTTTGGCAGATGTCCCTATTAAGTGGGCACTGAACACCCAAAACCTGTAGCAATGCCCCTTGTTCAAATATGTCTCACAATCAGAGGTACAGTATACTAAATATTTGGTAGTGAGGTGGGGAGAAGGCTCAGGTGGTGGGGAAAAAAGAGGCCAGAGAGTATATAAAGATGGCAGGTGAGAAAAACAGTGATACCGATACCACTGCGGGGACAGATTGGTGATTCACACTACTTAATAGATATGTTTCAAGACCAGAATATTTAGGTCTTCACGGGTCACAGGTTTGTTGTGTAAGACTTTGTTTATCTGGTGCTTTGTTTTATTCCCATGGGTCTTTTCTCAAATGTCAGTAAAGGTGCCATTTTCTTGAATGCATTTGGTCTCCTATGATTTATTTTGAGGGATGCCACAATGGCTCCCATATGTGTATGTATAGATAGATAGATAGATAGATAGATAGATAGATAGATAGATAGATAGAGGGTGGTCCAGATCTAATTATGCAGATCCAGATCATCTGGATGACTTTGATTTATGCGGGGATGATTCCAGTTCAGCATGAAGGCGATTCTTCATGTCGTCAGTTCACACACTTCTCGATGCTCCGGGACTTTCGGGTGATTTTCTATGTAATAAACTTAATAAGTTATAGTGTAATGAAAATTGCATAATTAGATCTGGACCACCCTCTAGATAGATTTGTTTCCACATAACTGGAAGCACACAATTGCCTAAAATGTGTCTGTATGCTAGAGTGTTAATAGTTCCCTTCACTCAACTTTACAGTAGGCGCTATTTAGTCCAGAAGATAGCTCGCTGAACCCAGGTTCATCCACCAGACTGCCAAACACTGAAGTGTGATTCATCACTCCAGAAAACACATTTCCACTGTTCCAGAGTCCAATTGCGGTGTGCTTTACACTACTCCAGCCGACACTTGGTATTTTGCATCATGATCTTACACTTGTGTGCAGTTACTTGGCCATGGAAAGCCACTTCATGAAGCTCCCAATGAGCTGCTTGTGCTAATGTTGCTTCCAGAGATAGTTGTGAGTGATGTGACATAGGATAGGTGACACACTAGGCTCTTTAGCACTCGGCAGTTCCACTATGTGAGCTTGTGTGGTCTACTACTTTGTGGCTGAGCTGTTGTCATTCCAAGATGTTTCGACTTGACAAATATAGCACTTATAGTTGACCGGGGCAGCTCTAGTAGAGCAGAAATTTCACATGCTGACATGTGGCAAAGGTGGCATCTTATGACAGTGCCACGTTCAAAGTCACTGTATGACCCATTCTACTGCTAGTGTTTGTCAATGGAGATTGTATGGCAATGTGCTACTTTTATGGGTGTGACTGAAACACCTGAGCTCAATAATTTGGAGGTTGTCCACATACTTTGGCCATATAGTGTATTTTAATGTAACTTATGGGTAAACATGCAAAACATAGTTTAACACCTTATACTGTACATATACTGTAATTAACAGCTTTTAAAGGAATAACTAGCAAAGCATGAAGAGTTAAATACCTTCAGCAGTGTCATCGTCAACTGTAAGCTTCAAACTTTTACCCCGTCGAACCACACGGACTGTATGCCAGTCATTATCATTGAGTTTTTGTCCAGCATAAAGAGTTTCTGGTCCTTTGCCTGAGAACGATGTTGGTTGAAAAAGTTATTTTCATTCATTAATATCAACCAAACCTTTGTTGTTTACCATGAATACAGAAGAGGAACACTCTTCAGATAAATTTTTACTTGAAGATTTTTGCCAAGTCCATTTTTTTAATGATTTCTTTTTTTGACAATAACAAAAACTGTCCCATAATCATAATTTTAAAATGTTAACAATAAAAAAAAATCACAAGTCTATGAGATGTATCTCTAGTTCTTTATTATAGATATATTTTTTATTTGGAAACAAAAGCAAAGGTTTGGTTACTTCATAAACCACAAATACAAGTTTGAACTTAGAAGGCAAAAAAAAAAAATACTGTATTGACATATATCATTGTTGAAATCCAAAATATTTCAAACTAACATAAGGTCTTTAGTATTATATACTTTCAATCTTAATAATAACACATTTACTCATAATCAGGTCTTAATATTCTAATAATGTGCCCATCCCTGTACTGTACCCCAGCTGACAGATTGAACCTCAGGAGAGGCAGTAACTGGTTGAAATTTGAAAGCTGCTTCTGAAAATACTCAAAACTAGCACATAGTGTAACAATCATAATTTGAATTTTAATTGTTTACTAGCAGATTACCCAGTGGCTTCGCTCACTGATTGGAAGGGAAAAATTTGTGGCTCTCATGAGGCAACGGCATTAATGCTGTCTGAACAACACATCCCACGTGATTCAAATTTAACCCTCTGTGCTTGGCATTACTCACACATGATGTCCATTTCTCCTATTGTAACTTTTGGATGTACTGTAGGCAATAATCTTTTTCAATGTTATAATTGAATCCCTCCATATGCAGACCCTGACGCCTGTGTGACGTGGTAGCCTGTGAATACTGCATCCGTCGAATTCAATTCTTTTCAACACATTGTTCGGGTGTTTGTGAGGCCCTCAATTGTGATTGTCGTATACGTTGATTAGCGAGGCTGCGAGCCTTCTCTCTCGATCTGCTTCTGTCTCACTTTGTCTGTGTAACCTGACTCCTGTGGTCATACGTAAGCACGTTGTTCGGGTGTTTGTGAGGCCGTCAATTGTTATTGTCGTATACGTTGATCAGCGAGGCTTCTCTCTCGATCTGCTACTGTCTCACTTTCTCTGTGTAACCTGACTGTTGTGGTCATACGTAATTTCCATTTCAAACTCGAGTGCGCGAGTACATTATAATATGTTCTGTGGTCATGCGTAATTTCCGTTTCAAACGCGAAAAGAATTTTACATATATAGATTGAATATGCCTGACCTGGTCTTCAGTAGTTGGAGCCCATATTACCAGTCCTGAGTTTTACAAGATAAGATGCCTGACAATCGAAGATCATTCAATCAAACTAGCTTATTTGGTTAGCTGATAGCAAAGTTGTCCAAATATCTCACCCAGGTATTTTTCAAAATATTTTAAGGTTTCTGTGTCAACTACATGACTCAACAGTTTGCTCTGAACTTCTCCAGCTCCTGGTGTTAAGAAGTATTTCTTGACTTCTATCTAAAAATGTACCATCTGCATATAAATGTCATTTCTATACATAATTCATGATTTAACCCAAAGAAGTCTGTTAGATCAGTTTTGCCAAAGTCTTTTGAGAATTATCACGATGTGAATTAGCTGCTCATGAAGCCTCCTCTGCTCAAGTCTAATGAGATATAGTCCTTGAGCTTCGCATATGTCCCTCAGGCCAAGATGCACATGATGGTTTGTTCTCCTAGAGCTTTTTGTACGATAGTAACCAGAATTGTACACTGTAATCCATCCTTCTAGCACAGGATTCTTCAGTATTAGTTCTGGAGGTCCCCATTTGTTCCAACGCAATGTCTTAAACAGAAGCAAATTCTTGTTGTTGAAGGAATTGTTTCCAATGCATTGAGTTACTTTAGTAAACTTGCGTGTTAAATTTCCCAACTCCTATTTTTTTTTTGTCTTAAGCAGTGCTCAGTTTTTAATGTTTTCTTGATTTTATTTTATTTTATTGTTTTGAAACTTTTTTCCAACTTCTGTGGTTTTAAATATGGATGGGTGGATGTGAGATGCAAATGATAAAGGAATCAGCAGTTCACCATCTAACTTGGCGTCATTTATGCCTCTGTGTGTGTGTTCATCATGGAATATCTGTCTGAATAAAAAAAATAAATAAATAAAATTTGGAAAGAAATGGAAAAAAAAAACCCAGAGTATTATTAACAGGCTTTGGATGACAAATCACTCAGAAGACATTTTCTAAAAAGAAAAATCTCCAATATAATAATGATTAAATATGTCAAATATATTTTAAAATTGTACCTATCCATCCAAGCACAGAATACTGGGGGACTCTACTGATAACCTCTTCTTATCAGTTACCCCAATGGCTTCTTGTTTTAAAATTAACCTTTGCTGTGTAACCTGATTGAAGGCTGTTTGAATGTCTAAGTATGATTTTCTTTTGTCTTCTACTTTAGTTTCCTATTCAAAACAGTTTTACAGAGTTGTAAGCCAAAATTCGGCCCAGAATGAGGCACCAGTCCCATTCATTTGGTTAATGGAGGTTTACTGATTCCCATGTTTACACACCAGTAACAATTATGGATTATATCTCAAATACATAAGATGCTATCATTTTACACATAATATTAAACTAATTTATGTATATAAACCAGAGCTCAGGCATTATTTAGCTTTTTTATCATATACGTCAAGACCACAGTCACAGATGCCATTAAGACAGCCCCATAAAATCAAAATTATATTATTGAGTGCGATTATAATTAAAAAAAAACCCAATGAAGTATCAGTTAAATAACAAGTACCAGACAGTAGCATTTTTAATCCCATCTAACCATTTCATGGTTCTTGAGAATCTTTTTAATTATGCTTGTCTACAGAATTAAATATGCTTTCAGTTCAGAAGGATTTACTTCTTGCCTATCAGAATCTGATCACTGTTTATGACAGCAGGATTTAAATGAAACAAAGGATGTAAAAGTATGAGTCTGTAACATTTAAATTATAGAGAATATTGATGCATCATCCTGATAAATACAGTGTATGGTATGTTTATTATGGATTAAATGAATATTGGCAAATTATGTAATGGCTTACGAGCTAATATACACAGCATTCATCTAATGAGGCCATACCCTTCCCATCATTCAAGCTGTGGTTTAAGTGCTGTACGTCTATAGTGTGTCGCATGTGACAAATAAGGAACATTTTCATGTCATTATGGAGGTATGGACACAGGCACCAGCATCTGGGGAAGCACAATCATTGATAAGCTCTCTCCTTTTTCCTGGAGGTTGAAGCTCACTGACATCACTTCTGAAGGTCCTGCCTCTTCTGCCCTGCAGTCAATTAAAAAAAACTGTGCACCAGAAGTTGATGTTCATTGTGAACCAGAGAGCAAAGAGCACTGAGCTTAACAGAAGAGAAGCACCCATATAGTCTAACAGGAGAGGCAATCTGTGAGGAGCAGTCTCCATCCATCCATCCATCCATCATCCAACCCGCTATATCCTAACTACAGGGTCATGGGGGTCTGCTGGAGCCAATCTGTGCCACCCTGTATGTCAATTAATTGGCAAATGCCATAGGGAGGATATATGACATTTAAAAAACATTTTTTTGAATGCAACTCAATCTACCTGCACTCCCTTTCCGATCTACTGGTCAATCGCGATCGACGCATGCACCATCCCTTCATTCCCCGTCTTTTGTATGTAAGAGCCAGTCATGATTTGAGTTTACCTCTGTTATAGCGCGTCTATGTGAAAACAGCAGTGTCAAACGCTTAGGATCGTGAACGCGGCTGAGAGAATAAACAAAAAAAAAGTATCATAAATTACACCGGCTGTTACAGACTGGAATCAAATGTATGTTTTTATTCTAAAATAGTAAGAATACGTGCAGCTCACTTCTCAAAACAGACTCGTCTGGGATCAAACCCGTGAAGTTTAGATTATCAGTCTACAGCTAATACCGTTGCACCACCAAAGCGCTCATAGCAAAAGCGTCTCAATGTCGCACCCTAACGCGTGTTTTTTTTCTGCAGTTATATTTCTGAATAAAAGCGCACTTGTTCTGTTATATTTGTACCTTTTGCGAAAGTGTTTTTTTGATATATGAACTTCAGGTTTCACACATTATAAACTTCATGTCTACATTTTTGTCAATTATTACTAAAACATGAAAAACGTTTGTTTTTTAACGATGTGCTTACAGATCAGGGGTGCCCAATGCGTCAATCGCGATCGATCGGTAGATCAGAAAGGGACTGCGGGCAAAATTTTTTTTAAACGTTAGTCGATCATATATCCTCCCTATGGCATTTGCCACTTGATTGACATACAGGGTGGCCAGTCTCTTTTCTTCTAACACACTGGTCATCCGGCATGCACGAACGATCAAACGCGCGAGCTACTGCAAAACGATCTAAGCGATCTAGTTAGCCTTCCAATTTATATTGACTAAAGAAGGGATTAAAAAAAAATTGTTGTTTATGGGTTGGATGTGGAATTGGAAGAAGATTTTTTTTCTCTCACAATGTCACAATCGAAGTGCGTTAGTGTGATCTGTCAGTCTATCATTGCTATTCCAAAGAAGGAAAATGTGGAAAGGCACTTTCGAACTGTTCATGAAAACTACGAAACTGACTTCCTTTCGAAAATGATCTGAGAAAGAGAAAGGAGAGGGAAATAAAATTGCAGTTCAAACGTAACGAAAGGTGTGTGCGCAACTTGACAGCATACGCTACAAAGCAGATTGAAAATTGTCTTTCAGACTTTACCTAATGGAAAAAAAGTAACGATTCAAGTGTTGCCCAATGTAGCGGAGTAAGAGTAGCGTTTCTTCTTCACAAATGTACTCAAGTAAAAGTAAAAAGTATTGTGCAGTAAAACTACTCTTAGAAGTACAATTTTTTTTAAAAAAGTTACTCAAGTAAATGTAACGGAGGAACTGTAACTTGTTACTACCCACCTCTGATACTCAGTATATATATATATATATATATATATATAATTTTTAATGTAGGTAGATCATTTTGACCTGGTCATCTTAAATGTAGCTCGCAAGCCGAAAAAGTGTGGGCACCCCTGACATATATCGTTGTAGAAACGGAACACACATGAATTGCATGTGTTCCAAATAACGATATAGTATTTATAAAAGGTGTGATTTTGCTTGACTGCTCACTCGATACAACTCCAAGCAATTGACACACAGGTAAACAGACTTGAGCTGAGAAAACTGTGCGCCGATGGGGGTATGTGATAGCAGACTGCTTGCTGTTTGCTGCTTATCAACACATTTAAAGGACAAAAGACGATGAAGGAGAGGTGAGAAGCATTTAAGGTGGGACGGATCTACGAGTTTTTTCGTAGGCTCTGGTAATTCTAGTGTTAATTAGAAAGTTAGGTGAACTAGTGATTGTGATCGAAGAGTGTCCAGAGAAAACCTGCACAGATATCAGGAAAATGTGCAACACTCACAGAGACAGTAACCAGGCCAGCACCTCTACCCACTGACACACCCCACTGCTTCTACTGTAAAGTGCCAGTGCGGGCAAGATATGTTTTTCACCTTACAGAAAAAGTACTCTGGAACAAAATTTCAAATGCACCCACATCATGCTTGGGAAGAAATAACTTTGACTTGAAAAATACCAAGCCTGTCACTTAACAACCCTGAAGTCCTGAAAAGTTTTGCAATCCATGTTTAAAAGGCGAATCAATCATCTTACTTAACTACTGTGATCAAGTGCCCGCATTACTTTGAATGAGTCATTTCACCTACCTGTGTACTACATGTAGGAATCTAATTATTCATGACTGTCTCTTAATAATGATGGTATAGTCATAGGTATCTGTAAGCTTTACTAAACTTCCTTTCAAGCCTGCCATTTCTTTAAAAGGTTGTTCATTTGGGCAGTTAAAAATGAATCAAAATCTGAATGACAACAAATAAAACATGACAATCTTTTGACTCATTTTACTAAGAAACATTTTTATTTTGTGTAAAGATAATTACCGTGCAGCAAACCCCATTGCTAGTTTTGAACAGTCTGCAGCAATACAAATATGACATTGCTTTTGGGGAAATGCAGATTTCAATATGAATAAATATTTTATAATTGGAAAACAACAAAAGGAAATAAATTGCTTTATATTACTCTAAAAAGGAAAACAATATTTTGACATAAAAACAGAGTAATCAGCTGCATATTAAATTAAGAACAATGGTTAAATGCTTATTAAAAATACAAAATAAATCAGTTACACGCTGTGTAAAGTAACAGTGATAGTGCACTTAAGGGTATAGTATGTTTGTTTTCTATAGCTATTGAGTGTACTAAATGAATTGCAAAGGCAAAAAATAAAACAGGTGTAAGTTAGCAAAAGGTGGTGTTTCTTCCTTTGTTTTTATTTTTTACAACATGGGATAAATGTCTGCAGTCAGACTACACCCATACGTAGAAGTGACTCCATCCTGAAACCATTATACAAGAGGTAGTGTTGTGTTTTGGGGTTGTGGAAGCAGGCAGTTGTTCAGTGCCAAGATGGGTGGATTGTGGGCAAAAGCAATAGTGCTAGGTTGGCTGGCTTATACTAACTCTTACATGTATCATGTGCTTGCTGGGTCTCTGCCCCAACTTTCTATTGTCTAATTCTGTTAAGGCTGAGGCTCAACTTTAAGCACTTTACTGCTATTGTGTAACACAACGCAATTAATTTTTGTGACAGCCCCAAGGTGCATTTAAAAAAAAGTCAAATAATTCCAAATATGTCATATACAGTGTTAAGTGATCAAGTAACCAGAGCAAATTATTATTGCTCAAAGTACAGCAGCATAAATTGTTATTGCACCGGTTAATGAATAGTAAATTACATATTCTATATTGTAATACATTAGTATATTGCACGTTACCAGTATAGCTTATTGCACATGTTCAATTAAAAATGATCTCAGACTGAGGACATTCAGAGTTCAGAAAGTTTATGGCAGATGGGAAAAAGCTCTTTTTTAGTCTGTTTATACGTACACGGATTGACCTAAAGTGTCTTCCTGACGGGAGGAGCTCAAACAAAGAATTTCCAGGATGCGTTTTGTCCTTGAGAATGTTTTTTGCCCTTCTCACACAGCGAGTCTTATACAAGAGTTCGAGTGATGGCAGTTCAGTCCCAATAATGGCCTCTGCTGTTTTTACGACCCGCTGCGGGGCTTCTTTAGCAGGCTTGGTGCAGCAGTTGTACCTGCAGGACATCATGCAGTTAGTTAAGATGCTCTCTATAGTGTATCTATAGAAATTAACCAACAGCTTCTGGGGGAGGTCAGCTCTCCTTAGTTTCCTGAGAAAATAGAGACGTTGTTGTGCTTTGCCTATTCTAGCCAAGTTGTTGTCAGCCCAGGACTGTCCTCTGAGATGGTGACTCCTAGAAACTTAAGCGCTGGAAACTCTCTCCACAGTATCTGCATTGATTGTTATCGGACTGTGATTGGTCTTTTTGGTGGTCCTAAAGTCCAGAAAAACTTCTTTGGTCTTTTTGGTATTTAAGACCAGGTTGTTGGTGTTGCACCATGCTGTCAGATTCTGAACCTCTACCCTACATGCAGCTTCATTGTTCTCTGTTACAAGCCCAATGACAGTCATATCATCCGCATATTTAACAATAATGTTTGATTGGTGGATGGGTTGACAGTCATGGGTGAAGAGTGGATAGAGAAACGGACTTAGTACACATCCTTGTGGCACACCAGTGCTCAGGGTAAGGGTGGAGGATGTGTGTTTACCCATCCTGACAGACTGGGGGCGTTTGGTGAGAAAATCCAGAAGAGTCATTAAACAAGCAAGGTATCATAACCAGAAGATTATTACAAGGGCTTTCATACCTAAAATGAAGCCAAAAATCATAGTACAAAAATGTAAAGCAAGAGACAGAAACTAAAGGATCATTAAGATGACTTTTTAAGAAAAAAAAAAGTGAAAAAGTTAATTTGGAATCCGTTAAACTCAGATAGTTACAGTTCTGTCACTCTGATATTGTAATTTACAAAACTTCTGGAATCGCTCTCCATGGCAAGCATAGATGCGTACTGCTTCAAAAAAATTGTGGCAACCGAAGTATGCAAAATTAACATAGAATTATTTCAAAATAAAAAAATGCATAATATACATATGTAAATGAAAAAAAAAAACACAAGGGGAAAATAAGAAATACATGTGCCTGGGAAAAAATGATGAACAATTCTTTTTCCTTAATGTTACTTGAGTCTGCCAACTGCATTTCTGTTTTGCCCCTGTGAACAGAGACAAAGGGGATGAGGCCTTCGATCCTCCTCAATTATTCAGGTGTGCTGTTGATTTCAGAAGCCACCTGATGTGCTGTAATAATAGGACTTATTTTTGCCTCAGTTATTCACTAGGGCATTGATGATCCTTTCTTGTCTCTTGGCTTGGCTCTCTTCAGGCTTAAAATACTCTTGTTCTGGTATGTTAATCCACAACAAAGGGATTTTTGTTCATATTTTGTTTAGTAAAGTTAAGTTTAGATCTTTAGAATTCATTATTGTAAGAGTAAACTCTTTAACACTAGAATTACCAGAGCCTACGAAAAAACTCGTAGATCCGTCCCACCTTAAAACTCTTTGCACCTCTCCGTCAGTGTCTTTTGTCCTTTAAATGTGTTGATAAGCAGCAAACAGCAAGCAGTCTGCTATCACATCCCTGAGAGTTTTCTCAGCTCAAGTCTGTTTACCTGTGTGTCAGTTGCTTAGAGTTGTATAGAGTGAGAAGTCAAGCAAAATCACACCTTTTATAAATACTATATCGTTATTTGGAACACATGCATTTCATGTGTGTTCCGTGTCTACAACGATCTATGTAAACGCATCATTAAAACAGAAACGTTTTTCATGTTTTAGTAATAATTGACAAAATGTAGACATGAAGTGTATAATGTGTGAAGCCTGAATTCCAAATATCAAAGAAACACTTTCACAAAAGATACAAATATAACAGAACAAATGCGCTTTTATTCAAAAATATAACTGCAGAAAAAGAACCCGTGTTAGGGTGCGACATTGACACACATTTGCTACAACTGCTTCGGTGGCACAACGGTATCAACTGTTGACTGGTAACCAAAACTTCATGGGTTCGAGTCCGTTTTGAGAAGTGAGCTGCTCGTATTCTTACTATTTTAGAATAAAAACATACATTTGTTTCCAGTCTGTAACAGCTGGTGTAATTTATGATACTCGTAAAGGTTAGCTTTGGTTTTTTTTTTTTATTCAGTTTTTTTCTCTCAGCCACGTTTACGATCCCACCCAAACCCCCCTGCATTTGACACTGCTGTTTTCACATAGAAGCGCTATAACAGAGGTGAACTCAGATCATGACGACTGTTCTACATCAGAGCAAGAATGCACTTTTGCCATCGCTGTACTTTGTATATGTACATGGGAAGCTCTGCACTCTACTTGTGACTTTACCGCTGGAGGAAGTAAGTAAATAAATAAAGGTAAATAACATCCGATCTGGCACTTACATACAAAGGCCCAAAACATTACCATTTATATGTTACTTACATAAAAGCCAGATGGAATGTTATTTACCTATTTACCTTTATTGTAATGATTTACAAGTTCAATAAAATTTAAAAAGGACGCTCTCCCACAAAAGTGTAATTTAGACTTTTGCACAAATTCAATTGAATGCTACTTAGACAAAGCCCTTAAGAGTCATGAAGACAGACAATACTGGAGCCTTGGATGTTGCACCACAGGGCTGCCTTCTTCACAGATACATTGTGCAATGTATTCCAAAAAGCAACACTTTCCTTAATTTGCTTTATTTAAAGGCGACTGTGACATTTTCTCTTTGAACTTGTTATAAACAAAGACAAATATAAATATCAGACAAACAAACAGCTGTCAAATGAACGAGCATCCTGACACTTTTTTCAACACACCACATATCCTGCATTCATTTGGCAGCATTGTGTTTCTTGAGGGAATTTCAACCAGATGTTCATAAACCTTTACAGAACTTTATGAACTGAAAATTCACTTTCTGCAAGTGGTCGTGTAGCTAGAAATTCAGTTGTTACATCATTGTGCAAAATATTCAGTGGTGTGACAGTAAACTCCTTCATCGTCATCATTTCTGCTAGGGCAATGGCACTTTGAATGTCTTTGAGGACCAAATAAAGCGTTTCCTATGCTCTTGTTATATTGCAGTAACTGACTAAAGGATACACCTACATAGTGTTTGCACTAAACTGTTAACAAAAAATCAAATTGAGAAGCTGCATTATATTCCATGAAAACAGCACTAGAATGACTTTCATAAGCTATTCAGGACAATTACAGTAGGTCTGAAACTGCTTTATTTCTCTACCAGACATGTATAGTTTAAGTCACCGAAGCAATAAATAGTAAAAGCACTTAGCGTAACACACTTTTGTGTGACCAAAATCCATCCATCCATTACCCAACTCGCTATATCCTAACTACAGGGTCATGGGGGTTCGCTGGAGCCAATCCCAGCCAAAACAAGGCGCAAGGCAGGAAACAAACCCTGGGCAGGGCGCCAGCCCACCGCAGGTGACCAAAATCCTACATAGGCAATGTGGACTAGTGGCTTTGTGGGTAAGGAACCTGGCCCGCAAGATTCAAGGAAGATGTTTGAAATCACTTCGTAAATTCACCATATGACACGTTACAAGTCACTTAGCCTGCCAGTTCTGCTATGGGCTCTGGCCACCATCGTTCCCTTGTAACTTTAAGTCTCCCTGAATAAATGTGTCAGTTAAATAGATGAATGTCAACATGACACCGTGTGGCCCCGTCTTATTTAATTACGATCTGCTTTTACCGAAGTTGCTCCCCATTATAACATTTCCAACTACAGTGTCAGGGAGCACCTAATGTTAATATTAACAGGTTAGCTAAAAGAAAGTAGAAACATCACAGCATAATGTCATCATCAGTTCAGTTTTGCGGCTTGTTAGGAGGATAAACCGGGTTGGCCATTTTATCCTAAATTCCTCTTCTCCATGTAAACCAGCAACTGACTTGTCAGTACTGGTCCCAAGAAAAACTGATGATGGTTGCTGTCAGGATGGGCATCTGGTTGTTAAAGTCTGCTTCAATCCACCCAAAATGACTGGTAAAACATCACAGTATAATCTATAAAGTAAAATTAAATACAGAGGTTTCCTACCAATCAAAAAACTGAGGCTAAGAGTTGCTTGAAAAAGTCTTAGTATTCTCTTAAAATGCTACATCCATCCAATATCCATCCCGCTATATCCGAACTACAGCGTCACAGGGGTCTGCTGGAGCCAATCCCAGCCTACACACGGCGCAAGGCAGGAACAAATCCCCGGGCAGGGTGCCAGCCCACCGCAGGGCACACACACCAAGCACACACCAGGGACAATTTCAGATCGCCAATGCACCTAACCGGCATGTCTTTGGACTGTCGGAGGAAACCTATGCAGACACGGGGAGAACATGCAAACTCCACACAGGGAGGACCCGGGAAGTGAACCCGGGTCTCCTAACTGCGAGGCAGCAGTGCCACCACTGCGACAATAAAATATATGTTAAATACATCAATTTTGAAATGCATTTTAATCCTTTTGTGTTACTTTGTCAACAGCACATCGCACCTTGGACTGGCACCTAACATTTGTGCAGTGTACTATTGATGTCAACACTTAATGAGAACAATGCACGTGTTTAATGTATAAGAATAATGTGGGTCAGTTTGTAAACATAAATCATACAGTATGAAGTACTTGCTAAATAATGAGGTGAATAGATGGGGTTCTGTGTCAGAAACAATAATTAAATTGTACCATACACTGCATACTTCTTTCTCTGAGATGTCCTGGTTGGCAAAGCGGTACCAAGGGCAACACCTTGTCAACTGGGGAACCTCCTACAATATTTTCTGTAATAAGAGTTCACTATTATACATTACACGACCCAAACTGAATATCTCTGAAAGTCTATTAACAGTTAAGACTGCACCACTAAGACTAGAGCACATTGCCCCAAATGAATTTAATCACAACTAAAAACACAAAGGATTACAAAGAATTCTTAAAAGTGAGGAGCTAAAATTATAACTGATACATCAATATACATTTGTTTCAGTCTAGGTGTTCACTCTATCGCAGTGTTGGAAAAATGTAACTCCTCAGCTGTGAGCTAATGACCTTTAAGGTTAAAAAGATGAAGAGAAGCTTTTATATCGCAGAGACCAGTAAGACAACTTCCTCCTCCACAGATGGGACAGCTTCTGAAGAGAAAGTGGCATGCCTTTGCGTGTGAGCACTCTCGTACTCCCCTTCTACTTTGTGTACCACTGCAAGGTTAGACTATTGTAAGAAAGACCACACAATGCAAAGGATGTTAATGCATATCATTTGACTATGTGGTATGTCATTTATATAAGTGTTTAAAGGGTAAAATGTCAAAATGATAGATCTATAGTGTGAGGGACGGCTGGGAACATTACTAGGCCAAGACGCCTCAACTTGGAAGAAATGGGGGAGATAGCGTGCACAGATGGCAGGCTCCCTGGGTTGCAGCAGAACCATGGATTCCTATAGGGCATCATGGGAACTGCAGTTCTTTGGCTCAGTCTCACCCAGAAGTGTTCTGGGAACAGGAAATTGGGACACTAGTAGTATTCCCAGATTTTGTATAAAGGGAGCAGCCTTGCTTCAGTCTGGGAGCCAGTACCGGGAGGTGGTGGACAAAGCTGGCTGGGAGGAACGGAAGCTGAGAATGACAAAAGAGCCACTGATTGTAATAGATAGATAGATAGATAGATAGATAGATAGATAGATAGATAGATAGATAGATAGATAGATAGATAGATAGA
>JANRMT010062800.1:6947028-6966616 GCA_026402145.1 Polypterus bichir lapradei
ATAAATAAATAAATAAATAAATAAATAAGCAGCACAAACTGAGAAAAGAAAAAGATCAAGGTATTCCTCACACATCTCCAGAGGATGTAGGTTCAGTAAACTAGTGAAATATTCCAAGTGTGAGTAGGTACGGTATGGGAGTGAGTGACCGCTGTAGTGGACTGACATCCTATGTAATGTTAATTCCTGCTCTTGGCCTCCACCACCCTACATTGATTGAAGCATGTTTGGGGACATTAGCTTTTACGTTTTATAACCTAACATAACCGACAATCTAACTTCACAGTTTTGATACGATTAAAATACGGAATAGTGCAAAAAGCACTGGCCTCCAGATCTTTTTTCTTTATATTTGCTAGAACAGTATAATGAATGCGTTGTTTGTCCACCTTACTTCCTGCATACGTAGCGCTTAGTTGCGCAGATTCCTGAGAGAGCCGTTCTCTGATACAAACAGCCGGCATGTCCACATATCAGAGTTTGACATTTGCAAAGCAAAGTTAGGATATTGAATTGAAAGTGGAGGCCAATGCATATCTGCCCAAAATTAAGTTAATAATTTAAAGAAGAAAATTAATAAATAAACACAGTTAAAACGAGCCTGCCTTTTGGTGGTCCAGTTCAGGAGAACAAGTGGTCCTCAGACATTATATAACTCATTCTGGCTCCAATAGTGGTATTTAATGCATGGTGAGACAAGGTGATATAAGTTTAGATTCTTCTGGTGTTTTCAACTCATTGTGGAAATATTTTAATGCAATTAATAATAATAATAATATAATAATAATAATAATAATAATCTGCAGTGGGTTGGCGCCCTGCCCGGGATTGGTTTCTGCCTTGCGCCCTGTGTTGGCTGGGATTGGCTCCAGCAGACCCCCGTGACCCAGTGTTCAGATTCAATGGGTTGGAAAATGGATGGATGGATAATAATAATAATAATAATAATAATAATAATAGTACATTTTATTTATACAAGGTGCCTTTCTGAGAACTCAAGGACACCGAACAAACAATAAATAAACAAATAAAAAGACACATTATAAACAACTTAAAACATCAGAAAAAAAACAAAAGATATAAAAATTAAAACCAAACAAAGCCACTGTAATCATAAAGAAAAAGCCATTTTATACAGATGCGTTTTAAGTTACATTTAAAGGTTGAAAATGATTCGATATTTCTGAGCTCTATGTTCCCAAACAAGAGCGCTACATACGCAGGAAGTAAGGTGGACAAACAACGCATTCATTATACTGTTCTAGCAAATATAAAGAAAAAAGATCTGGAGGCCAGTGCTTTTTGCACTACAGTAATTCCTCCTCGATCGCGGGGGTTACGTTCCAGATCCCCCCGCGATAGGTGAAAATCCGCGAAGTAGAAACCATATGTTTGTATGGTTATTTTTATATATTTTAAGCCCTTATAAACTCTCCCACACTGTTAACATTATTAGAGCCCTCTAGACATGAAATAACACCCTTTAGTCAAAAGTTTAAACTGTGCTCCATGACAAGACAGAGATGACAGTTCTTTCTCACAATTAAAAGAATGCAAATATATCTTTTCTTCAAATGAGTGTCTGCATCAGGAGCAGAGAATTTAAGAGAGAGAGCGAGCGCTCGCAAAGAAAAGCAAACAATCAAAAAATCAATACGTGTGCCTTTAAGTAAAGCGGCATTTTTCAGAGGAGCGTCAGTATCTTCTAAGCAAACAGCCTCTGTTGAAACAGCCCCTCTGCTCAAATCTCCTCCGTCAGGCGCAGAGAACTCAGAGAGAGAGCGCGAGATTAAAGCAAACAATCAAAAAATCAATATGTGTGCTTTTGTGCTTTTAAATATGCCGACCACCGCAACAAAGCGGCATTTTTTAGAGGAGCGTCAGTATCTTTTAAGCAAACAGCACCTCTGCTCACACCCCCTCCATCAGGTGCAGAGAATGTCAGAGAGGGTGAGAAAGAGGCAGAGACAAGCAAACAATCAAGCACCGCGCGGAAAGCATATCTTATAGCATTGAGGAGTTTTAGTTAATATGTAATACATGCTCTGATTGGGTAGCTTCTAAGCTATCCGCCAATAGTGTCCCTTGTATTAAATCAACTGGGCAAACAAACTAAGGAAGCATGTACCATAAATTAAAAGACCCATTGTCCGCAGAAATCCGCGAACCAGCGAAAAATCCGTGATATATATTTAGATACATTTAAAATCCGCGATAGAGTGAAGCCGCAAAAGTCGAAGCGCGATATAGCGAGGGATTACTGTATTCCGTATTTTAATCGTATCAAAACTGTGAAGTTAGATTGTCAGTTATGTTAGGTTATAAAACGTAAAAGCTAATGTCCCCAAACATGCTTCAATCAAAGTAGGTTGGTGGAGGGCCAGAGCAGGAAATAATGTTACATAGGATGTCAGTCCATTACAGCAGTCACTCACTCCCATACCGTACCTACTCACACTTGGAATATTTCACTAGTTTGCTCAACCTACATCCTCTTGTCTCGCTCATTCAGCATCAACGTGTTTCACTGTGTAAAGAGTTGTGCTCTTTTGTGTTTATCTTTGTGCATAGTCAAGCCCTTCATTATGGCTACAAAATGATCTGCTACTGCTTCAGGGGCCGTGCCCAAGCGCCAACGGAAGATGTTAACGATTGCCGAAAAGGTAAACATTTTGGATTTGTTGAAGGCTATGATTCTTTTTATTTAAAAAGTAGGAAAGGAATATAAGATCTACGGCCGCAGTGTCCTTTTAATCAGGGTGCACAACGAGTTGTAAGTGGATGTAATAAGGCAGTAGTCTGGATGGAATCTGCTTTAGGGATTTGGATTGAAGACTGCCAGAAGAAGAACAACGGCAGTGCTACACAATCGCCTGAAGTGGCTCTTTTAGAAGAGCTGTAACGCTCTCCTTTGTTGTGCAGTAAAATTAAACTCATTGTTATCGGACAAGTCATCGTGTCATTGTTGGTGAGTAACCAAAATTAATTTTCTACTTACAGTACTTAGTACATGTACGTACATTTAGTGTCACTGTACACACATTTACTGTATACTATTTTTCTTGCATTGTACGTATTTATTGCTGGTGGCCTGTCTATCGTAATGGCTGTAACATATGTGATATCGGAGACACTCAATATCTTTAAAATAATATTTAGGTTTTACTGTATATAAACAGTGTGTTTATATACATAATTTCAATGAATCTTACCTAATATCTAAGAGAATATAAAGGGATTATGCTGTATAACTCTGCGGAGAATATTTATAAACAGTGTGGGAGAGTTTATAAGGGCTTAAAATATATAAAAATAACCATACAAACATATGGTTTCTACTTCGCGGATTTTCACCTATCGCGGGGGTTCTGGAACGCAACCCCCGCGATCGAGGAAGGATTACTGTATTTTAATAACCCCATTTTTAAGGATTAAGTCTTCTGAATTGATTTGTTTCTTCATTAAATGACAGCCAACCAGAAATAAGACGTGAAACGAGCCAACAGATGACCAGCTAAGTTGGGGCTTCAAACTCCAACCAGTTCCTTAATGAGAAGCTGATTCCTGCTGTTAATTAAACCCGTTATTCAATTCCATGGCTTGTTGCTGCTCTCTTTCTGCCACAGCAGACATTTCCAAAACTGTTGATATTCTGTTTTTTTCTAAGAACTCCTAAAATGTTTTGGTAACCTGAGGGATCAACCTTACTGAGACCTTCATCTTTATTTTCAGATTTTGTTAGATGAGTACAGGTGAGCTGGTCATGCCCTGCTTGGTTTTTGTCTCATTACTGTCCGGCTGCTAATTAAGGAAAAAACAATTAAGGGGCTGGAGTCAAGCTAATTAAAGCTAAGGCTAAAGAAGTTAATTAGCATCAAAAACTGGTTACTAATTAAGAAGATGGTTAGAATGAAAACTTGCAGCCACTGCGGCCCTCCAGGACTGGAGTTTGACACCTCTGTTATACATAAATATGGTGTCCTCCGTCAAAATGACCTTTTCAGACTGGTGATCATACTAACCATCAGACACTGGGAGGCCAAGCTCATGGAGCATTGACTACTGCAGGTAGCTAGCTATTTGATTGTGTTGGTGAGTGTATTCTTGGTGTTAATGCTGAGCATCCAGCAACAGTATGACTGATGTGCTGTTCCTGTTCCTGGTATATTCTACACTATTCTTCTTCTTATTATTATTATTAACCATAATTATTATAAAAAACCTGGTCTGAAGACTCCATTTATTTTTTAAGTCAAACAGGAATATTTAGGGGGTCTTTCCTGATATGAGCCTGCATTCTGCCTTGTGAACAGAGCTGCCATGATGGGCTCCAGCTTCCGGTAATCCTACTAAGCAGGTTCACAGATGTTATCTCATTTCTGATGTCATGTCCTCATTAGTGTAGGTTTGGGCCCCTGAAGGAATTGACAACCAGTTCAGCAAACTTGAAAGCCTCATGTTCTCTTTACTTACATCATATGTTTTAAAGAAGCCTGTCTCATAACATGAGGGGAGTTGGCATAATGTTTTTCATTGCTTATTTTCATTGTAAGACTCACACTACTGTAGTGATCTTAAATTAAATATGTGTAAATTAAATTCACTACTAAATCGAGTTACCCCTTGAATCTGTAATCCGCTGCAATAACTAACCTTTGCTAACTGACGCTATGAAGCAATGCCTTCCTGATGTGTTCTTTACATGTGCAAGGCTGCCTTGTAAAAGTGTAATGTAAGAGAAAGACAAAGATAAGGAGTAAATAACTGGACAATATTTATTTTTGGTATGTAACCCACCAATTTTTTCTAGCTATTTAATGATTATTTGTTACTGATGAAGAACTCATTGTATTTATAATGATTTGAGGTTTGGAATGTGGTGTTTTTTAGTATAAGGATTTTGTTGTGGTTGTTTTTGGAATTCAGTGTAGTGCTTCAATGGCACCAGAGGCATGGTTGAGGGTATGAATCGCTATGTCATGGCATCATTTGCATATGCCTGCCCCCAGTATACATGCCCATTGGCATTTGCTGCAATGAACACCATCCCCCCAAAGCCAGGCTTATGGTATATCAGAAGTGCTGGTGTTTAACACAAAAAGGGAAGGAAAAAAGAAGGATATCTCATTAGTTTTAAGGGTTATGATGATTTTGTTTTGCTTTATTCTCATTTCCTTATTTAGGGGTTGATTCCCGGTCTAAGTTTGGGTTCAACTGAAATCCTCGTCTCATACTTCTGTCTGTTTGTATTTTTGCATTAACTGTCATCCCACAGCTAAAACAACTGTCATGCCTTGTTTTGTTTCTAGAGTCAGACAATCCCTATACTGGGTGGCAATGGGCACCTGTTGTTGTCTACACAGCTGCCACTCCTAATGTGTATCAGAACAATGCCAATGCCATCTAAGAAAGAGCTGCAATTTTGTCTTTGGGGGGTGGGAGGAAAAAACCGACACGGACAGGGGATCCCCTGGTCAAAATCTGTACTCTGCAGTAATGACCAGTGTCAATCATTGCACTTCTTCACTAGCATTTTTAAAGATACACTTGGAATATATATTAAGATACATTTAGAAAACAAATCATAAGTAGGAGACAAGCAATCTTAATAATTTAGCTTCCCGTCAACATGCTTTTCTATCAACCATCACCTGAAGTTAAAAAGCAGACCGTCTTTAGTAACAAATAATGACTGTAACAAATAAAGACTGATGCCCCATAGAAATGTATTTATTTTGAATTTTATTATTATTGCTTATTGTTACGCAAAAGCATAGCAGTGATTTAATTTAACAACACCCATTTTGCCTTGTATCATCCCTTGACACCTTACAGTACAGGCAACATTCGCATTACTATATTTTGTTAACAAAAATATGATCTTCATTAGTATTTTAAAATCATTCATCAAAAGTATCTCTGTTCAAACTAAAATGACAGAAAACACATATTACATATGTGGGCATGTATGCTTTGGCAGGAAAATCCTTGAAGGGACAGTAATGCCACCAGCCATGGGATTTATCGAGGGAAAGAAGGGTCTTTTCATCGGATTAGCGCTGTGGAATGGCCAAATGGGTGAGGCAGCTTGATGGCCGCGGTCTCCAGGACTCTAAACAAATCCAAATCATATTATGTGATATCATCTACTGTTAAATTCTACTCCGTACTTCTAAAATTTTTATTTTTATACTGTATTGAGGATTTGTTCTGTTCTGTGTATTGTATTGTATTGACCCCCTTCTTTTTGACGCCCACTGCACTCCCAACCTACCTTGGAAAGGGGTCTCTCTTTGAACTGCCTTTCCCGAGGTGTCTTAAATTTTTTCCCTACAAGGGCTTTTTTTGGGAGTTTTTCCTTGTCTGTCAAGAGGCAGGGCCTGTTAAAGCCCACTTCTTGGTGATTTTGGGCTTTACAAAAAATAAATTGTATTGTATTGTATTTATCACAAAACTGTACTGACCAGTATATCATTAGCCCTTTGAGCATGTACTGTACGTAGCATTCAAACTGTGTAAAACACAATTTACATGCATTACACATAAACAACACAACAAGCACGAAAGAAAAGCAACTCATCTGTATCCTGGAAAATGTCTTTCTTTCATGAAGGCTAACCAATTAATAAATAAAATGTAATAATAAGCAGGATCCAGTCAGGGAAGGACTATGTAATAAGCACAAACAAAACAATCACAATGCAAATTTGGCTTTTTCAGAAACACGTAGAAGGCGCTGGAAAAAGTTTTCAAGTGTCTCAGTTTTCTTGGGTAGTGCGGAAGAAAGGCAAACATGGGAACTAATGTCTGCATTTTAAAATGAAAAAAAGAGTAGTGTGGATGGGGACACAGATTCAAACATTTATTTCAATCTCTTTATAAAGTGCCAGATATAAGAATTGACTTTTAACTCAAAAAAAACCCTAGTCACGATACTACATCACTAAACTACATAAAATATAAGATTTACAACACAAAAAAGTGATGTAAAAATGCTGGTAATAAAAATCAACACCTGACGTATGAAATGGTCGTGTATTAAAAAAAAAAGCAAATCAACATTAGCATCTCCAAGTAACTCTGAGTGTGTAGTTCAGTTAAAACATTTATGAGTTATTGAATTCATGTCACAGACATGCTGGGCAGACGGGCTGTAGATGATTACACTTTCAGGCGAGGCACACAGGCAATTCACAGCATAAAAGTGTTTTTAATGGAAAAAATGATTGATTTAGTACCATGACACTCTATTAACTCAGTTCACTGCTGATTTTACTGCCTCAGACTAGGAAACAATCTAAGGAGGAAAATAAAGAATAAATAGAGAAAAATAAAGTTTAGTCAATTAAATTTAAAATTATGTTTGGAATGCTGACAATAAGCTTTTTGACATAAATATTCTTATTAATATACCTACATTGTCCATTACAATACAAATGGAAAGTAGAAGAATAGGAAGGTATGTTACAGACGTGACCTAAATTGTCAAATACAGTAAAAATCTAAACAATAAAGTCAACTGAATACACCGTTAATAAAACTGTATTCCTTTTGAACCTTTTTGTGTCATTTCAAGCCTTACTTACTTTAAGAAAATGAAAATAAAAATGAGAGCATATAACTGCAGGCTGTCCTCACACCATGTATTTTAATGACTTCCATTAAAATAAAGCGGCAATAATCTTGGTGGGCTTCATTGTAAGGTGGAGTTACACATTCAGCTGAATTTGATGAAGTGTGTTAAGCCGCATACTTGGATAAAAAAAGAAGACAGATAGCCTTTCTAATTTATATAGCAAGTTCTTTTTAACTTAAGCTTCTAATCAGTGCACTTTCCGCTAGTTTGATTTGGTGGTGTCTCACAGGTCCTGAGGTCAAATCATGCCTGGCCATTTCCTATGTGGTGCCTGCATTTTCTATTCATGTCTATTGGGTCTTTCTACTGGTATACTGCTCTCCTCCCACATCATCAAAGATGTGCATGTTAGGTTCATTTGAGAATCCTAAATTTGCCCTGCGTGTGTACGATGTGAGTCCTGTGATCTACTGCCTCCCCATCCATGATCAGTTTCTCTCTAGCACCACCACACTGCCACCATGACCTTGTATCCGATTAAATTGACTTGAGAACATTATATCATTTAATTTTATTTGTTTTATGTGCTTTTATTTAATAATTATTTATCAAGGAAATACAAATCCATTTGTAACATCTTTTGAAGGTGAAAGAAAAAGACAAGGAGTCAGCAAGTCTGATACCTAACAACTTCAGGGTTTTCCCTGTTCTTCATTCAGGGTTAGAGCTCAATAATCTTTTGTGTAAGTTACTTTTATTAGATACTAGCAGGAGTACCCGGCATTGCCCGGGAATGTATAACTGGTGAATTTCCCAAATGAAAAAAAACAGAACATAGAAATAGAACAAACATTTTTCTAATTGACATTTTATTGTAAGTTCCTCCACTCTGGATTCTGTGCGCTGTGGCGTTTCAGACGCCCTTGAAATAAACTTTCTTGTGGCATCTGAAGTGGACCTTCCAATTTACATCTTTTTTTCGGTGGCATGGGTATATTAGCGAAAAGCAGGACAATTATAATGTGTTACATGATATCACGTACGGAATAAGCACCACAGTGTGATGAATTTACGTTATCTATACATATAAAGGAGAGTTGGGATCCGAGAGACTGTGTTTGTGTGTTTGTGGAGGGATGGAGAGTTAAGGCGGGTGGGGGAGTCATGTGATCATCTCCCCTCCCATTCACCTCATTTCATTCACTTCATTTCGCTCCGAGCTGAGCTCCGCAGCTGACGCGGTCTTGCCGTTCTTTTTCCTTAGTGTTTAGTCCTCTCTCCTTTACTGATTTACTGTTTACTAGACGCAGTACTTACTGAATAGTATTTTTCCTTTAGTGTTTCTACTTAGTGTTTCTTAGACGCGGTGCGCCGGTGTTCCCGGCGGTGTTGCGGTTTACTGTTACTTTCTACTTCATTTTTATACTTAAATGTTTAGTAGTTTTTTACTTTATCTCATTTACTGTTGTTTTTTTACTGTTGTTCCCGGCGCTGTTGCCCTTTTTTTACTTTATCTCATTTAGTGTTTGGTAGACTTTTACTTTATCTCATTTACTGTTGTTCCCGGCAGTGTTGCCGTTTTTCCCGTTCCTATTTTTTATGTAGCATGTTCACGAATTAGTCATAGAGAAAATTGATATATTTTGGCTCCAGAAGGACAAACCAAAAATGTATATAAAGAAGCTCTATAAGTCGCATGTAGATACATAATTATTCCAACTACAGCGACTGCAGCGAAGCGCACGAGGTCTGCTAATCTACAATATGTCGGAAAGCGTTTGTAAGGAGCATCTGTGTTGAACCGTGCTGCCATCTAATGGACGTTGGCGATGGTAACTACAGAGAGAAGTGACCTACAACCGGTGCTGCATCTGGGGAAAATGGTGGGGGAAGGATGCTGTGTTTTTAAGGCGAGTCTTTGTTCAAGTGTGCTTGCACATAATGGACGTTGGCGAATGAAATACAGCACTATCAGTGCATCTAGGAGTGTAACCCGCAGAAATGCGGGTGTGAGAGCTGGTCAAGCGAACTGGGTTGTTCACGTTTTACATCCATATACAGCAGTTCCCCTTCACTCGATCAAAGCAGTCGGCCTCCTGATATTTAAACACTTGAGCCATTTCTTGGCAATTTTAAAGAAACATGGGTAAAGAGTGACACACAGAGACCAAAGCTGCCGCCGCGGTGAACATCTGTTGCAACGATAAGTACGGGGACGTGTGCCGAGTGTTGTGTCGGTGAAAAAGTGCCCTGCGCTTCACCATGAACATTTTTCCCAACCAAACATGCCCCATGACCTCCTCCTGGTCACAAATGAGCCCCATCCCCAGTTTGGTGGCGATCGGACGCCCGGTGCAGATTTGTACAGTATGGCGGACAAACCAACATACATACATACACACACTGACTCTGCTTTATATATTAGATTTAACAATGACTTGATTATGTTTACTGAATAAATATTGCACAACTACGATAATCCTGCTGCATATAAAAGCCAATTAAAATAAGGGGGAAAGGAAAAAGCAGGAACACACTGGAAAAGGTTCCCCAGGCTAATATATGTACTTGGTTTAATTTACAATGTAACCAACGCTCTATTTGTTAGGATTAGTTTTACACCAGGAGGTGAGATAAAGTGATTATTACGGTAGGGCCTCTGAAAATTTAGTCCGTTTCAAATTGCTCAAATGACAGAATTTTACTGACACTTTGATTTGCACAGTGCTAGTTTTAGGGACTTTTTATAGACGGTAAAAGGCTTCATAATCTTTACTGAGACGTGAACATGCAGTATGTAAAAAGTTACAGATATAAGTGATTCAGATGGGACTAAAACTAAAGAGGTCCCCCTGTAACAATTACTCTACCCCACTTCCTGGTGTAAAACTAATGGCAATAGGAATATGGCTTTACTGTTTCAAATATTTGCTAAAGTTAAGCAGATAAATACGTACAGCAACATTTTTGCTTACAGTACACTTACAAGCACTGTCATGTTTTTCTTCTCCTCTTTTTGTGTGCTGTTTCAGGAAGGAGTACGATTTAAGACTAATTATTGTGAAGGGTCAATAACATTTTACCTAAACTTACTTAACGATGCATGAATCTGAATATAAATATACTTTGTAAATATATAGAATATTATCCATTATTATAACAAAATGAGGAGGACATGACAAATGGATTAGACTGATTAAAATGTACAGATAGAGACTATTGGGAAAAAAAACTCAAGAAACTTTGACGCTAAAGACAAAATAAGAGGAACTTCTGTGCAAAATTCCAATAAATATTTCTTTGGAAACATTATTCAAGACATAATGACAACAAAATGACTTCTTGCTGGTCTATAAAGGTGATCAATTGCAGTATTTGTCAGTATTTGTGATAACCTGAAATCAAAATATGCAATAAGGTCTAATTAAGTCATCTTCTTCTTTCTTTATCTGCTGTCTGGATGGGTAAGAGAAGGGCGATCGGATATGTATCGAATTAGACTTATGTTCAGTTTTGTACAATCCTTAAAATCAATAAAATATTAATTCTCTGTGTTTAAGAAGAGATTGCATGTGCATTGTTGGTATTTTTAAAACAGAAATGTGTACCATTTAACAATGAAATATTAATTACATTATGTACATGAATGTTAACCTATTCTTCCATTGCAAAATATTTATGGAAATAATAAAGGACCACATGAATTACTGAGCTTTACACAGTCAGTAAGAATTAGTCAAATGCAATAATTATGAGCCAAGCTGATTGGTGATTTGTGAGAATTAGAATTTGATACCCGGTGCACTATTACATTCAAGCAGAAATGTGTAACAGCAAGGCTAACTATAAGGTCAGCTCTGTTCCTGTTCTTGCAGAGTTGGAGTTTGGTCACCTTTATGGACAGAACAATTTTGCTGCTGGTTTGGACAAATAAGTGAGGATTATTTCTAAAACACATACCTCATTCATATGAGAATTACTTATCTAATGCTTTAATGTAAAGTGATTTACAAGCCACTGTGGTAAAAGTGTTCATATATTTTTCACAAATGACAGAATATTGTGGGTGACATGCTCTGCATCACAAAGTGAATCAGTCAAAGGGTGGGTATGGAACTGGCAGCATCATAGCTCACAGTCCATATTTTAAATCAGCAGTCGGCCCAACAGACCAAGCATATTACATTGGCATGGAAACCATATAGCACTGCTCTTTTTTAATATGGCAAAGCTTGCCATTTTAATGTTTTTTGGTTGGCACCCATTGTTGCTGTACTTTTTACTGCATTTTTAGAATAATTCTTTTGTTTTTTTTTTTTTACAGTGAGGGCCAGTTTAAAGTTTTCACTTAACCTAAGGTGCTTGTCTTTAGGGTGTGAAAGAAAGCAAAGCGAAAATCCTCATGAACATGGCTGAATTTCGCACAAAGACCAACTAGGACAGATCTAACCCAGTGCCACCATAATGTATTAATAAATGATGCCCTTAACAAACCCATTTTACCCAATTCAGGCTCACGGGTATACTTAGGCTATACCAGCAGCAGTGGGTGAAAGTCATAAAACAGCCCTGGGAAGAGTGCTTGTCACACAGCGCCGATTTTGAATCGCCTAACCTTCACATCATTGGGAACATGAAAGAAAACTCACAATACATGTAGGAAAACCCCCACAGATAGGAAGTCCATTCGGACTCACCACAGATTCAAACCCATGGCAACAATTGAATTAACTATGGCATAACCCTACTGCAATCAGTGTATTTATGAAGACTGAAAAATACTGAAGTAAATGTGAGTGATAAATTACATACAGTATGCAAAGGTTCACTTACTGTAATCATAGAGAAATGAAGATTTAACGTACTAACATTAGTGCAGCATAATCTGAATAGCAAGTTAGACTGGAAATTGTAGGGGACGCACCATGTGACGTGGATGGTCAACACTCACAGTTATGAAATGTTAACATAGATTAGCCATGGTGACACTGAATTGGATTAAGTAAATTCATTAGTGGATTAATAACAAAGTATCCAACAGTGCCAAGACATTAATAGCAATTACTTTGAACGTCCAACATAACTGATCACATTATACAAATTATTCCTTCTGTAAAAAACTTGTATCTACTTTTTCAGTTGAATAATCTATGTACTGTATTTTATGGCAAAGGTCTTAAGAATACTAGATTACATAGAGCCCCTCCAGATGAATGATAATGACTATTCACATAATTCTGGTGTTCAGCAGCTAAAACATCTGAATGCTAGTGGGTAAACTGAACAGGGAAAAATGCAGAGTGCAAATGAAAGTGACAGTCTCCTCCAGCACCTTTTTCTGATCTTTATTATACCAATAAACAATAAAATTCCAAAGAAATATTCAGTACCAATATACAGCTATATACTACCCCAACTATACATTGCATAAAAACATCTTGTGTGTTCTTCAACACGGAGTCTGGGCTTACGGTCAGTTCTGTCAAGTTATATTTTTGCTCTGAAACACCAAAATAAATTTGAAAAATGTTGAATGGATGGATCAACAGTATCTCAGGTATTCAAATGGTTAAAATAATCCCATAAATATAAATACAGTGGAACCTCGGTTTGTGAGCATAATTCGTTCCGGAAACATGCTTGCAGTCCAAAGCACTCGTATATCAAAGTGAATTTCCCAATAAGAATTAATGGAAACTCAGATGTATCGTTCCACAACCCAAAACTATTCATATAAAAATGATTAAAACAAAACATATAGTAAAAATACATAAAACAAATTAACCTGCACTTTACCTTTGAAAAGAATCATGGCTGGTGTGAGTGAGTTTCTAAACTCTTGTGGGATTCCACCAAACGGGACGACACGCGGATGAGCGTCCCAAAGCAATCGCAGTCTCCCAGCGCAGTAGCAGTTCGCCGTAAAAGCGAATCTGAAAAGATTGCAGACATGCTATAAGCGCCTGCCGTCGATGGGTGATACAAGGAACAAGGAACATTATAAATACACAGGGCACAGTACTGCTTGGCCACGACCCTGCCTGACTGCTGTGTCTGTGTATAGGAGAATGGCAGATCCCACTACAATAAATAACCGTGCTGTTGCTGTTTCAAGCTGAATAAAGCTGGTGGTGCAAGACGGGGACTCGCACGTCACAGCACACACGCGCACACACACACAGAGTCACAATGCTGTAGTAAACAGTATACGCTCATACGGATGTTGACTATATGAGTGTGGCACGCCGACTCAGACGGAGAATAGAAGACGATTGCCCACAATCCCACAGCGAGAGAGAGAGAGAAGAACCATCAGCTCAGTTGTGATGACATGATGCTCAGCAGACAAAGCATATACATACTACTCGTACTGCAAGACGTCGCTCGTTTATCAAGTCAAAATTTATTACAAATTTTAGCTCATCTTGCAAAACACTCGTAAACCAAGTTACTCGCAAACCGAGGTTCCACTGTAACATGTAGCATGTGTTAGTTCATGAACATAAATACATAATTAAAAGAATGGTAACATGGTGGGAAATCCTTACTATCTCATATGCAACTCCAACCAAGTGTCTTCTTTCTTGTATATTGCTAGATATATTATATAGTCATGCTTGAAAGTTTGTGAGTTTATTGCATAATGACATGCTTTTAATCACAAAAATGCATTTTTGTTTCCAGAATTTGTCTCTTCTTAATTTAAATAAGACCTTCAACGCCTGGAGTGTTTTGAAGAAAAATGTCCATGCAGCAAAAAAATAAAAACAGTATATGGAAATTAGTGAAGGTTAGTTCTATGACTTGCAACAAGGTGAAGCAGAATCAGATGGGTCAATGACAGGGTGTTTGACAAATAACCAAACTAACCAATCAAATTGAAGATTGGAGATCATGTGTTAGGAATGAGCGAACATAAATAATTGCAATAATGCAGGTCAGTAACTCCTCCTGTGAGTCTATCATCCATCCATTATCCAACCCACTATATCCTAACTACAGGGGTCACGGGGGTCTGCTGGAGCCAATCCCAGCCAACACAGGGCGCAAGGCAGGAAACAAACCCCAGGCAGGGCGCCAGCCCACCGCAGGGCACACACACTCACCAAGCACACACTAGGGACAATTTAGGATCGCCAATGCACCTAACCTGCATGTCTTTGGACTGTGGGAGGAAACCCATGCAGACACGGAGAGAACATGCAAACTCCACGCAGGAAGCGAACCCGGGTCTCCTTACTGTGAGGCAGCAGCGCTACCACTGCACCACCATGCCGCCTGTGTGTATTTCATAGTTCTAATTTCTCTGATTATATGGGGTCACCAGGGTGGTGTCCCAACTCTTCGATGTTGTCTTCTCCCCTCTTTACTGCTATAATACAGTAAAATATCATCATTGCTCAAATTAAGGAAACATCAGCAGAACTGAGGAAAACTGTAAATCTAACAAGGTTATAAAGTCATTTCAAAAAGATTGATAAGATTATGTCAGGAAAATAGTATATAATGGAGAAGACTGAAGATAATGACAACCCTGCTAAGAAGTGTACGTTACCCTGAAATTTCAGCCAGGGCCACAAGGAGAATAATGAAAAGAAAGGAAAGGCAATCTTAAAATATAATCCAGGGAACTATAAACCCCACTAGCTTTCTCTGGAGTATTGATTCATAATTTTAAAATGAAAAGAACCAAGGAAGGAATTCTGGAAGGGTTAACAAGAAGTCTCACTCTAAAGCTTGCAAGACATTACCTGGGCAAGCCAAAAGAGTTATGGAGGTCTGACTTCGGACAGATAAGTCCAAAATTAAACTATTTGGACACAATTTGGCATGTGTTTAGGGAAACACCAACAGAGGCTTTAACCAGCAAAACATGATCACTACTGTCACGCATGGAGATGAGAGTGTCCTTGTAAGGGGCTGTTTTTTTCTGACTATGCACAACATGACATCATTGAAGGAATCATCAATTCTGAGAAATATCAAAGAGTTCTTGAGGAGTTTGTCACGAATTCAAGTCAATTCTGTAAAAAGGTTTACGAAGAGAAGGTGCAATGGCCACGCTCAATCCCTGACCTGAACCTGACTGTAATGCTGCTTCATTTAATGAAAAGAGAGCTGTTCACACAGAACATCCATCACACAACATCTAGAGGTTTGTAAACAGGAAGTGGGAAAATATTTCACCATCAATGCATCAGAGGCTGATATTTGACTCTAAGAAAAATATGTGTGAAGGTATTGCTGTGAAATGAGGCCCCTCATGTTAACAGTCTAAAAGGGTTCATTTACGTTTTCACACAAAAATATCTGGGGATTTGTTAAACATCATACTCTAGTAATCTATGAGTTCAAATCCGTTTTTATATTTGTGAAGTTTTTATTTAAGATGTTCATTCTGTTTATTAATTTACAAGTTTAGGTTTATACAGTGTCCCTTAAATATACAAAATAATAATCACCATGAGGAGTCGGGGTTCACAACCTTTTTTCTAAAATTCTTGAAATCGACTCTTAACCATCTTTCATTTGTTCACATTCAACCTCATTAAATAAGTTATTTTATAATAGCAGCTATCTGGCTTAGCCTCTCCATATCCTCTAACACTTTCTCGTTATTATCCGTACTTCAATAATTTACAACTTAAGAACTGTTTACATTAATAATATTTTTCCACACATTTTTGTACAACTTTGAATATTGTCTTTAATAATTGATTTGAATTCATGAAAATAGACTTGCCTAAATATAATGCTATCTGCAAAATTAGATAATGTGCTTGTTGTGTGTATGCCTGTATAACTTAAATTAATATTTGGATAAAAAAAATCAACACTGGTCTCTGCAGGACTGAACTTTCAGCATCCATTTCTTTGAAATATCATCCACTTAATAAAAGGATGAGCGTCTGTGTATCTGTGTGTCCAGCTGTTATGTCTCTGCTATTTCAACAGATGCCACATTATACACATTAACACCGCTTTTACAAATCCCATACATGACTTATAACACAGCCATATGCGTTTCATTTGTCATTCCAACAGATGGTACATCACAAACATTTATAAAAATGCTTTTAAATACATCAAATGTTTGTGGTGCACTATCTGTTGGAATAAAAAATACAATGCAGTTCATTACTACATGCATTAGAAAACACAGTCCAATAGACGGTGCACTGCAAATGTTAAGGCTGAAGTCTGCGTTGATTACTTAGATTTCAGCCCATCTTAAATGGGTAGCACATTTAGTTGTACTATAAGCTCTTCATTTCTGCTTTTTAAAACAACCTTATGTTAATGAAAACTGAGAAATTACCAATTTTAATTACCAAAAATATAGATACATTTTAAATGCAACTACTTAAATCCCTGAATGTGACATAAGCTTTCCTGTTAGGTTTTTCCACACTAACCCTATAGTTCCTGTACATAACACAAAGGTGTAAACATTAAGGCCATCTATTACCGCCAACAGTATAGAAATGTTTATCAAAATAACTCATGTTATGGTGGCCACTGTTCCAATGTGATTTCATGATATCATTTCTGTAATTGAGCAGAAAGATATGTAGGCTTGAGTCAGACACTGAGCCTCAATACTTATCTGCTTGTAAGAAAACAATTCCTATAGCATACATATTTATGGATGGGACTGAAAGAACGGACAAAATGCTTGAGCCCACTATAGATCAGGAGCAAGCTGACTGCTAAATTCTGATGCAGCCATCCATTAACCAATTCATTCAGTCCATCACTCACTTAGTCCAATTCTATGGAATAATAAATAAAATGCAAATACCCAGTGGTCTGGATTGTCTCTTATTTCATGTAAGCAAGTTTATGCACAACAACATTGTGTCTGCTAATGTTTTTTCTGTTATTTTTTTCAGACGGTCTATTTGCTTTAAAGACACAAACAAGTTGACATGAGTCATTTGTTTTAGTTATATTGATAAATGTATTGGTTTTAATTGAAAAAAGTACAGATCACACCCATTTTGTTATGGAGCCATTATATCTATCAGCCTCTGAACATTTGGGAGTTCCTTAGGGGGATCTGAGGCATTTTGTTAAGGACGGGGTGTTGTGGCCATTGTTATCTAGCCTGGTGTCACTTTAACCTTCACCAAAAAATGCAAATCATTTTTCACTTTTTATATTTGCTCAGTATTGATTGTGGGGATCAAATGCCAATTTAAAAAATGTTTCATGTTTAAGTTTAGGACTTACATAATTTAATCATTTCAGTTGATATTGTTTATCCCAGTTGCTGTATCAAACACAATAGAACAACAGAATTGTGCAACATTTATTTAAGGCTCAGAATGTTTTAACATCCTTCTTTACAAAACCTACATGCTACAGAATGAAAAATTCAAGGATTTACACTGACCACTTTTAAATTGGGAGAGCATTAAACAAAAGCTTTTGATTTTTATAAAGTGTTAATATAAGCAGCCATGCTTGCCAAGTGACACTCACACATTACCTCATTATTTGAAAAACTAGGAGGGCTTTGCCACCTGCTTGCTTCGCTCGCCAACCCCCGTGTTTGGTTTTCCGGATACACACTTTTAAGATTTTTTTTTTCTTTGAATTGTTGCTATTTCATTAGTTTCACTTTTATTTCTGTAAAAACAATATTTGGAATCTTGCGAGTCCCAATGTGCTGAATCTTTTTAATGAGGTCAGTGAGACGTGTGTTTAATGACATTGTACCATAATTCAGAATAGGCTTCTCTGTTTCGAATTTCAGCACAGACAAAACGATCTTCATCATCAGCAGCTACTAATTTTTTTTACAAAGTAACCAATAAATGCATGTGAGTTAAACTCCGTTTTTGAAATTCTCAAGATTCAAGATTCTTTATTTGTCACATGCATAGTTATATAGGACAACATGCAGTGAAATGCATCGTGATCCGCTTATCACAAACTGTGCAAACTTAGAAGAATATCAGTTAGATTAACAAAAAATCATAGATTGAAAGATAACAGTATAGTAGAACATAATAAATAAGTAAAATTATGTGAATAAAGTAGAATTAAGTGTTAAGTTGCAATAGTGCAGTGATTATTGTGCAAAACCAAAGTTAGGCTTTTGTATAGTTAAATGAGGAAGTTTGTTTGTTTGCGCTACTGCGACCTTTACTTTCTTTTTTTTATACTTTGTAATTTTCCTCCTTTCATATCCTTTAACTTTCTCCACAACGTGCCAACGTTTTGTTTTTTTTGAGCCTTTCGAATTCCACTGCTTTCATAATCTCTGCTCTGCATGTCTTTAGCGCCAATGTTTGTGAACGTCTTTATGAAGTTCTACTTTGTCTTTTACTCTATCTTTTAATTCTGAGCCGGATTGGACGTGTTTTTTTTTTCAGTTCCACTTCTTCCGGGCTGATAATTACTTTCCTTATTTTCTGAATTTGCACCTAAATTATTCTTTTTCTTTTTTGCTCTTTTTTCTCTCCAACACTTTTGAGCCTCTTTTCTCCGCACTGCTTTCTTCTTCTCTTATTCGTCGTTATTTCATTTATAACGTACTGTCCTTATATGCTTTATATGCGCTAAGAGCCCCGGATCTGTGTGTGCTCAAATCCTTTAGACGACTGAATGTTTTGCTGCTCGTGGTCTTATTTGATATTGATTGTTAGTAGGGTGTGTCTTGCAAGAATATAATGTTCCACGTCATCGCGAGACAGTCCTGGGTCAATCTCTTGGCACAAAGTCTCATGTTTAAGGTCCCCGCGAGACATTCTGTCGCCAATCTCTTTCATCTTGCAGTTTCTTTTAAATGTCTTCCATGATCTTAACGTGAAGATCACGTCTCGATGCCCTTGTGTTTCTCTCCAGGATTTTTTTTATAATACAGGGTGGGCCATTTATATGGATACACCTTAATAAAATGGGAATGGTTGTTGATATTAACTTCCTGTTTGTGGCACATTAGTATATGTGAGGGGGAAAACTTTTCAAGATGGGTGGTGACCATGGTGGCCATTTTGAAGTCGG
>JANRMT010062800.1:7010539-7029279 GCA_026402145.1 Polypterus bichir lapradei
TATCTATCTATCTATCTATCTATCTATCTATCTATCTATCTATCTATCTATCTATCTATCTATTCAACTATAGGCAATTTGTGCAGCTTATGTTAATCTGAAATAGTTCAGATCTTTTGAGTTTAAATATAAAACAATTATCTATATATAAACATAAATGAAAATATGATGTCTAAAATTAGATCTACCAACTATTCAACCAACTGTTTAACAATACACTTATTTTTTTTTAATGTTAATGAAACTACAATTTACAAAGTAATTAATATTATCTGTGAAAACTACGGAAGATGTTAAGACACCGCAGTAATCTAGCATTTGTACTGTTAAATTGTTTAACATTTTTATAGCACAATTCCAGCGCATTTGATAAATTCTAAGTATTAATTCAATCACGTTTAATTACCCATGTCATAATTAAGAATGTTATGAAACATTCACATCTGTTATTTCAGACCCGCATGTATGTACAAAAGCTTCAGGGCTCTTCAAAACAGTTTGCTTCCTGGAGCTACTATAAGTAGAGATTATCAAGTCACCATCTTTTTTGTACCTTTCTTGTTTATCACTTACACTGAGCTAAGTAATTAAAAAGAGCAGCACATATTTTACTGGCCAACTAAATATTCAAATTAATAGATCATAAAGAGTTAGTCAGTAAAATTGGCACAAATCAGTGCTCGAGTGCAACACGAGGTAACAGCATATCATCCAATGTTTTAAATCTCTTACTTTATTTAAAACGACTCATAAGAAAAAAGGAGAGAAAAAGTAGAAAACATCAAGAACAAAATGAAACTTGAGTATTAACTTACTGGAGTTACAGTTTATCCTGATACAGTCTAGATGGGGGAAGAATAAATGAAAGATGAAATCGCATCCTTCAAGGTAACAGCTGCAGACATCCAATAACAATTAGTCCACCCTTCCGGGGACAGACACATGCAGAATGTAGCCATTTTATCAGAGAGATTCATTTGTCAAAACAGGTCAGATTTCATGACATCAAAGATCCTTTCTAGGTGAGTTGAGCAATACTTGCAATTCCATAACATTTAGAAATGAATATTTTCTACACTTTAAAATGGTTCATATATAACATAAACAGATTGTTTTAAACAAAAACTAATATAAATTTGTAACCTGTAGGTATAAAATGGCCACTCGTGTTCTTACTAATCACATGGACTACCTAACCAAGATTTCGTTGCTATGTTTTGAATTGATTTTTTTTTTTATGACAAGCAACCTGCCTAAAGATGCAGTCCCAAAAGCCTGTATCTCACAACCCCTAGGTATTAGCCTTATCGCCAGAATCATAGTTATTTTGAAAAAGTCGTTTACCCATATTAATTGCAAGAAAAATAATGAAACAATTTTGATCGACAAATATATTCAATAGTAAAGGGTTGAAGAAATAAAACTTTGCAACATAAATGATTGCAATCTTTGGATGCAATAATGATCAGAAAGACTACAGGCGTCCTATATAAAAAGTCAATGTACGAGAATTCTGTGGGACTGCCATGACAATCAAGGTTTGCATCCATGTGGTTAGGATAATCATGTGTCGTCAACCGCAACAGAAAAGTGGGAGCAAACAGCCTCGATCCATTCAGCAACAGCACCTTGCAGTGACTATTATACCCTTCTGCTGCAGGGGCTTTTGGTTTGGGGGCATAGGTATTAGGTACCAATACTCTCGTAAATGTAACTAATAAACATAATATCGTGAGGACAAAAAAGCAAAAAGTCAAGCAAATTGTAATAAATTTATATGAGATTAGGGGCAGAACACCAAAAACGTATTTTAAATAGAACATATGTAAAGTGTAAGATAAACAAAAATATTAATAATACCTTTCGTTCATAGTTTAATCTGATTTATTCAACTTGAGCTGTTTTAGAGCCCATGCAGGTCAATTTCAGGCAGAAGCATGGTTACTGACAGCAAAAACATATTTAAAAAATGAAGTTAATGTGACTAAAAATATCACTATCATATAATTTATACTTTGACATTAACATCATAATAATCTTTTAAAAAAACAATAAAACGTAATCAATTCTAATGTATTTCTAACGTGATATGAGCTGTAATAACATTAGGCATTTGCGGGATTTTGAGGGCAGGTTAATCATGAAAAGATTATTGATTTAAGCAGTCAAATAATAAATTAATAAATAAGTAAACAGAAAAAAAAGAAAAATTAAAAAAGCGCAGAAGGTAGTATGCAAGCCAGATGCAGGTTTAGCTGTGCACTCTGTTCTCGGGCTGTTTACCATGAGGGCCGCAGGCTTCAGGCCTTTGAAGGGTTGAATACCATCTTTTGACAAAAATAGGATGGATGTATAGATTTAAAACTAAAACACTGGTTTGCAATAAGCATGAACAAAACTAAATTCAGAAACTAAAATGTTGTATTACTCAAAATGACAGTTAAACCAATAGATGCTTGTAAAAATTGGAGGAAGACATATTACTGTTCAAAAAAGTCACAGCACAGACCTTTATAATTAAAAACATCGGGAAATGAGATAACACACTTATATGTCTACATCGACAATATGCAATGTGTGGTGCCTTTTATATTTTTTAGATATATATTTGTTTTATGTTTTTTTTTTTTTTGCTTAGACTTTTTTGAAAAATAATAACAGATAGATATACCAAACTGAAATTTCAGCAATGGGAATGGGAGTCTGTTCAAAAGATGGGTCAAACAGCATGTATATTTAGGCCACCAATTTAAAAAAAGAGGAAAAAAAGAGCATAGTAATATTAAAAAAGAAGCAAACAAAACCAACTAAATAGTTAATGGCATACATTTAAAGTTTAATTTCATGCAATATTGATTCAGTATTGTTTTAATTTCTACTTTTAGAGTACTGACTTAACAAAAGATAGACAGAGAAAAAACAAAAAGAAATGAAATTGCTCCTTATATACGATACCTAAATTAACAGTCAGTTTAATACGGCCTCCGTCCAGCTCTAGGCGCAAGGTGTCGGCAGAATCTCTGGATGTTGTAGCCATTAGCAAGCCATATGCTCGCTGAGACATGAAACGAAGTGACACATCCTCAGCCTCTGTATGCATGACCATGGGCATGATCACCTTCATGTGCATACTGCCATCAAAGCTGAGTATAGATGCCTCTGTTAGAAAGAAGAAAGAAACCAGAAAAAACATCATAAGCTGCATTCCAGGAAGAAAAAGACAATAACAGCATGCTTCATAACTCCTTTATAATCAATAAATATAAATGCAATCTATTCATCTAGGCAGAGAAATAGCATAAATGGAAGGCTGTTATAATAAAAGTACGACAGATGACTTCCTTCATGGAGGACATAGTTTTAATACTAAAACAGAAGCCATACATTTCTTTTGTTCCCTTTCATAGCATCATTATATTTGTGCCTTTTTTATTATTTTTTACTTTCCCACACACTGATCACATTGGATAATGCATCTGAAATATATATTATTTAAGCTACTTGAATTATCAGTTGTCTATTCTTAACTGATCTCTAAGCTAATGTTGACATCTCACATTTTCCACATGCACAAAGATCCTTTTAATCATTATGGAATGTTTTCATAAGCTTTCAATATGCTGATGACACTTCTTCGCTTTTCTCTTTCTTGATATCTTGTACCTTTCAGCCATAGAAATGGCATACTGTATTAATTCTTCTTAGCGGTTTCCCTAATTTCTTTGGTGGCATTGCATTTTGAGTTGGGTATTGTCATGCATATACAGGGTGGTCCAGATCTAATTAGGCAGATCCAGATCGTCTGGATGACTTTGATTTTGCGGGGACGATTCCAGTTCGGCGTGAAGACAATTCTTCATGTCGTCAGTTCACACAACTTTTCGATGGTCCGGGATTTTTTTGGTGATTTTCTATGTAATAAACTTAATAAGTTATAGCGTAATGAAAATTGCATAATTAGATCTGGACCACCCTATAGTAACTTTTAAAGGAAAAACATATGTTTGATGTCAGAAATAAAGCACTGCTGCACTTCAAGTTTGTCCCTTTTGTTTGTCTTATTCAAATTAATTGATCCCTTCTTTCTTTCACCTACTTCAACCATTTCATGGTCCCTGGGAATTTCGGTTTATAATGTCCACTGTGCGTCTAAAGTTGGAACTAATCCTAGATAGAACTCTTGTAATAAGATATCATCTGTCAGGCAGGCAGTTTAGTTGTTAAGGCTGTGGGCTTTGGCCTTTAAACCCTGAGGTTATGGGCTCTGCTACTGACACTGTATGATCATGAGCAAGTCACTTCACCTGCTGGTGCTCCAACTGGAAATAACATAAGGCCCGGAACCAATTGTATCTCAAATATTGTAAGTCACCATGGATAAAGGCATCAGACTAAGTAATAATAATAATAATAATAATAATAATAATAATAATTTCCTGAACCTGTTTAATCCAGTTCAGGGCCAGCATGCATGTCAGGGCTGTAAAGAAAGCAGAGTACCAGGTGTATGTACAAATTCCCTACTAACAAGGACATGATCAGAACTTGTATCCAACCTCCTAGGGGTGGAAATCATCAGAGCTAACCATTGTGTTATAAAAAGATATGACACTACAAATAAAATAATTACAAAAACAGACTTTAAAGAAAATTATATTAGAACTTATAATTTCACATAGCATTTAAGATTAATGAGATACAGAACTTTAAAATGGGTCCTTCTGATATGTGTTTCATGATATGTGGCCCAGAAATGTATTGTCCTTTCTCATCACTTCAGTACATCATGTGAATGTGGGAAGCGAAGTGTATTGTACAAATTCAATTTCTTTTTCTTATTATATAATTTTAACACCCCGGCATGGAATAGGACTGGACACAGCTGTACTTGCTTATTCAATCTACTTATTATTTGAAATGGATTTGAAATGTGAGGATTAGTGTTGATCGGTGCAGTCTGCAAATGTTTTGTCGCAGCAAAGATGTTGTGTTCAGTGAATATTTTCCTGGAAATGTTCTGTGCGGCCGACTTAGACAAACTTTTTTTTTTAATCCCAGTACCCTTATGGTGCTTTGCAAGGCCAACATGACATCACAGAGCTGTATCAGCCACTTTCATGCATGTATACTGTAAGTACTCTTCCTCACATTTTACATTACTGCCAGACCTACATGGTGCATGTGTGATGTCACTTCCTGATCTGTACTCCAGCCAGATGTGCACCCAACACTCATTAAAAAAAAAAAAGATAAATCTGTAGTGTTTTAATTGGAATTGTACATTAATACACCATAATAAGATTATTATGAGTACTGCCACCGAATTTATAACACTGATCCCTGTACACTCACTCACTTGCTGCTGTGCTGCATGGCTAATTTTGTATGCCAGCTGAATGTATGAATAATTAGCCACGTGCTGCAGCAACAAGTCATAATAAGTTTCAAAGATAACCCTTCCCCTGCCTGAATCTGAAAACACATGGTACCCAGTAATAATTATATCAAAAGATTTATTACTATTTACAAGGTGTTCTCATTTTCCTGATGAAAGAAAAAACTGCAAGGACACTGCACAGATAAATTGGAAACAAGAAAAAAGTTCCAGCTACGTCTTCTAAAACTGAAACGAGACAATCCCACACTGAAGCTTCATGGAATGGCTTATTTGTGCCCCAAAGATTGGAACCCTGTGAGTGCAATGATAAACATCAGTGTCTTTTGTTCTTGAATCATCGTGGTACAGTGGTTAGCACTGCCGTGTAGATTCAGCATAGTTGGCGCACTTTTGCACTATTATATCCACTCAAAACTAGTTCAGTTGCTCCTTCTTCATTGACTTCAATGTAGTTTTCTGAGTTCACCATGTTCCTGAACATTTCTGTGATTTTGCTAAACTCACGGCGAACCAAACTCATCAGGGTGAGGTTCACTCATCACTAGTGAGGAGTCTGTCATGACTTCCACATCCTTTAATAAAGAATGACTTCTATTATAAAAGGATAAATAATGGCTACATTATGTTATCTTGCAATTCCTAAATTAACATTTAGCTATAAACAGGTGACATTATTGGCTACAATTGCTCCCCTAGAACTTCAGGAAGTAAGGCTGGATTCCAGACTGTATGTCTATAAACCTAGCACTGTGTAGGGTTAAGTGCTTGGCACTTGACTATTAATCTGCACAAGTCAAGCTGGACAGACAAGTGAAAATGTCAATATGAACTGATTCCCATGTGCCAGAAACAGCTTCTACACATTCTTTACCACAGAATCTAATCACAAAAAAACAGCGCTGGTGCAGAATGTGGTGACATAAAGTTAAACTGTTAATTTGTTTTTCAAAGCTGCTTCAACACAATGTAAAATCTGTCCACGCCAAACTACCAATGCATTCTGCAGTTATATGAAAATCAATATGATGTTCTGGTTTATTAGCTCCTTCTTTTTCCATCAAAAATAATATTTTTTTTCTTAACATATCAAACAAAAATTACATTTAGAGGCAGAAATACACTCCCTTTCCCTTTCAGATTTGTATAATTTGTTTTTTTAATAAAACACTACAGATTGCATGGAGGCATGTGCAATTATTTATGAACAGATTTATCCACTATCCACCACAATTAATCTACGCCATAGTTACAGAAACAAGAGCCTCGTATCTTATGTGGAATATGGCCCAGACACAGACAACAGACATCATTGGTTCAACCCACACACGTTTAATATACATAATATTTACAGGAATAAAGTGCACCACAACCCCAAAACTCCCCAAAAGTCCAGGCCTCACAATACCTTTGCTCCTCTCTTCAGGCTGCCTCCTTTCCTCTCCTCCAAGACCTTGTCTCATCCTCCCGACTCCAGCCATCCAATGGAGGGAGGCGGCCCCTTGTATCCCCACCCGGATGTGCTCCAGGTGCCTCCCAATTTGCTCCCACCGGCACTCCCCAGTGTGGCGGAAGTACCGGCTGCGCACCCGGAAGCACACCGGGTGTCCCTGTTCTTCTTCCCCCCAGCACTTCCGGGTGTGGCAGAAGTGCTGAGGACCAGAGCTTTCCAGGCATTGGGGCGCCCCCTGGCGGTGACCACAGGCCTCTATAGGGTTGAGCTTCCAAGCTCAGTTCCCATGGTCCCCAAAGCCACCAGGGCGGTCGCCCCCTCGTGGCCTGAAGGAGGCATAATCCCTCTTCCGGTCCTTCTGGGCACCCCGGCTGGGTGCCATCCCCAGCCGCTTGCCACACCTAGCAGCACTGAATGCAAGGTAGGAACTAACCTTGAAGAGGGGTCACGTCCATCACAAGGCACTCTCTCACACACACACTTAATCCTATAGGCCCAATTAAGAGTCAACAAACAATTTAATTTACACACAATTGTAATTAGGGAGGAAAACCATGGACTTGAGAAGAAACACAAGCTCCACATAGGAAGGGACCAGGCTTAGAACTGAACCAAGTAGTGGGAGAGTGTAAGGAAACAGTGCTTACCACTGCTCCACCTCATTATTAAACACTTTCATAACTGTTATTATAAAATGTTTTACTTAATCCTCATTCATTTTTGTATTGCGTATTATTTCAATGTAGAGAATGAAAAAATTCACTACTGTAATCGTTATACATTATAAGCTTAATTCCTTCATAATTATAGGATTTAATGTTAGAAAAATAAACAGAATTTACAGCAGTACATCAGTCTCTCTTCCTTCAATTCACCCCAAGGACACATTTTAAGCATCCCCACATTGCAAAAAATACGTATGTCTTCCTTCTAAACTTAAAAACCACAAACTTAAAAGATAAAAAAGATCACTACAAATTTTCATTGTTAATTTCTGTAAAAGATGCAAATATCCTGATTTCTATAGGTTTGACCAAGTCATAAACTTAGTAAAATGCATGCAAAGTCTAAAATTATACAGATGACATGACAGAAACCATCAGTGCCAGGTAGGAACCAAAATCACTAACTCAGTCATATCAGGTCAATTTAGAGTCATCAATTAATCTAACATCAGAACATTAGAAAATATTTGAGAAGAACAGTCCATTTAGCCCAACAAAGCTTTCTAATCCTCTCCACTTAATTCCTCCAAAGTAACATCAACTTAAGTTTTGAATGTCTCTAGAGTCCTAGTGTCCACCACATTACTTGGTAACATTGTCTATGTGTGTATAGTTCTCTGTGTGAAGAAATACTTCCCAACATTTCTGCAAAACTTACTCTTAACATGTTTCCAGCTGGGTCCACATGTTCTTGTTGAACTCATTTTAAGTTAGAATCTCGGCCCACTGTACTAACTCCTTTCATAATTTTAAACACTTCAGTTGCCCCTTTTTGTAATCTCTGTTTGGTAATTGGTGTGTAACTGGTGTGTTATATTTGTACCTTTTGTGAAAATGTTTCTTTGATATTTGGACTTTGGACTTCAGGCTTCATACATTATATAGTTTATGCCTACATTTTGTCATCTACTACTAGAATATAAAAAACGTTTCTGTTTTAACAATGTGTTTACACAGATTACTGTAGAAACGGAACAGACATGAAATGCGTGTGTTCCAAATAACGATCTATTATTTCCACTCTAAAACTTCACTTCACTCCCAGATACTCAATCAAGGCATGAGCTGAGAGAAGTTCGTGCACGTTCTAAATTGGTGGGGGGATGGAATAGCCGGCTGCTTCTAGCTTCTCTTTATCAGCACATTTAGAAGACAAAGGACGCTGGCGGAGAGGTGTGAAGGGATTTAAGATGCGATTTAAGGTGGGACGGATTTACGAGTTTTTTCGTAGGCTCTGGTAATTCTAGTGTTAAACAGAAAAGTTTCAGTTCATTTAATCTTTCCACATACAGTAACTCATACCCTGTAGTACTGGATTCAGCCTAGTCACTCGGCTCTGGACTTTTTCTTGTGCTACCATGTCTTTATTGCAGTCCAAAACTGTATATAGTACTCCAGATGAGGCACCGCCAGTGTGTTATAAAGCTTAAGCATAACCTCCTTTGACTTTTAGTCTATACATCATGATGTATAATCTAACATTCTGTTGCCTTCTTAATGGCTTCTGAACATTGTCTGGAAGTTGATAGTGATGAGTCTACTATGAATCCCAAATCCCTCTTCTAAGCAGTACCTTACATTTTCAGGCCTCCCGTTGTGTATTCAAACCTAACATTTTTACTTCCCATGTACAATACTTTTCATTTACTGACATTAAATTTCATCTCAATAAATCCATGTCTGTATGCTGTCCAAGTCCCTCTGGTAATGATTCAATGGATTCTTGATTACCTGCCAATCCACCTAGCCTGGTATTATCTGCAAACCTAACCTGCTTATTGATTATGTTCTTGTCTAGATCATTTCTGAATAATAAAAACAGCTGTGGCACTAGTACTCATCCCTGGGGGACTCCTCTTGTAATATCATCCAATTCTAATTAGGTTACACGCACCATAATTCTCTGCTTCACATTTTAGCCAATTCTGCACCCATCAACACACTACATCCTTAACGCTTCTTTTAGTTTGATGCCCAACCTCTCATTTGGGTGTTATATAGTGGGTCTGTGATGAAGTAGCCGGTCAGTTTTTAATAAGTAAATATTTAAATTGCTGGTGCAATCTCCGTAAGTGTGTGTACTCGAGCAGCTGCAGGAGGTTGGTGGGGTGACATGAAGTGTGTTCTGTCTTAATTGCTTTATTGGCTTTCCACAGTTTGCAACTAAGATGTTGCACCTGAAAGGAATGATGAAAGAGAGCTAGCACAGCAGAAAAGGGGAAAGAAAACTATAGAAAAAAGAACTGAGAGAACAGCATCATGGGGGAGAGGCAGGACGGGCCAGCAAGCCACCCAGCCAGCCAGTGCAATGAAGGGAAGCATGGGCATGCGCTCCATTAATGAGTGAAGGATCGGTGTTCTAAGGGCAAATCGTCTCCACTGAATATTTGTGACGAGTGAGTGCAATCGAGAGGGAGTCCCTACCTCAGGAATCCGGAATGACAATTGACCCAGAGCAGTCTGGTCACTCAAGGCAGCTAAGATGGGGTTCAGAAGGTGCAGACCAGTGGTTCTCAAACTGTGGTGCGGGCCCCCCTAGGGGGGCACGAAGTAAAAAAAAAGGGGGGCGCGAAGATGTGAAAAAAAGAAAACAAGAATCGAAAAAATGAAAAATACATCTATTGAAACCAAAACAAATTAACTTAAACTACATTCTGATGCTAGAAAATTAAATATAGTTAGATAAATGTCGATAAAAGTTAAGTAGGTATAATAAAACATGCATCTATGATATATCATTAATTAAAAAAGAACAAATTGGTATTAGTGGGCTCCTTTCAAAAAAACATTAGGGGGGCGCGATTAAAACTGTTATGAAAACTCGGGTCGCAAATACTTAAAGGTTGAGAAACGCTGGTGTAGACCATGACTGCTAGTGTCTCCGTCAGCTGAGCGAGCAATGGGTGAGCTGAGTAGACGAGGGGGGAGTTGTGCTGGACTCATCTGACAGAGCATATAGCACCTGATGACTGTTGGTTTACTCTCATTTTTAATTTTCATTTTTAATCTCACAGATTGCCACCTGTTTTTTAAGGATTATTTATTTATTAAAGAGAGCACTGCAATATTTGTTTTTTGACGTTTTAATAAAAGTACTATGTTCACTTTTGCAACCACCCTTTGCCTTGAATTAGTGTCCTTATTTGCTGGGCTCATCCCTTGGATATATTATTGGTGGTAGAAGGTTCAAGAGGCTCCCAGGATGCAACTGGCAGTGTGAAGCTGACCCACACCATCAAAGTGGGACCTTATTAAATGCTTTCTGACAATGAAGACAAATAAAATGGAATGCATCACTCTAACCGTATCCTTTTGTTGCTTCCTCATCGAAATTCAGCTTCACTCTCTGATCCCATGCTGACTGATCCTTAAACCTAATGTCCATGCCATGCAGTGGCGTAGCTAGGTGGAGGCAAGGGGGGACATCTGTCCCCGGGCGCAACATCCAGGGGGCGCCAAATTGATGTTACGAAATTTTAGAATGAAATGTTTTCCATTCTTAAATGCACTAAAAAGTAAATAAAAAACATTCACACACTCGATCCATCACTCCATAAGTATGAGGATATCTTTTTCCTGTGTTTTTTGTCTCTTTCTGATTTCGAAGCACGTATTAGTTCTATATACCCAACAGACAATAATTTATCCCCTCCACTACTCTAACATGCTTGACTCCCACCCAGAAACATTTTTGACGTTATTAAACAGGTCACGCGACTGACATGAGGCATTAGTATATCATTGTCTAAGTTGTTGCAAACGCCATTTCTGTGTGCCAAGTGATTTGTGTTTATGTGTTTGATAGAAAATTGATTAGGGCTGTGGTGAAGTATTCTAGTAGATGGCTGCAAAAGTCTAGACGTTTCCCCATCATATTTTTGTACGAATAAATTGTAAGTAATGCAGTTTTTATAAATATATAATTATTTTGCTTTATAATTTGCTATATGCTTTCTTTAAAATAATTTTTAAATTCGGAAAACAAATTTTTTCTTACAAAAACTAATGACGGATTTAGATTTTAAAGAACACGAGGCGGTGTTATCATTTCTGGAGACTTATATGAAATTTTTTTCTTAAAATACTGTTATTTAAAATACATTTTTAAAAATATTCTTTCCCTTCCCCATTGCATTTTGGCAAACAGGAGGGGGCGCGAAATCTTCAGTTGTCCCCGGGCACTGAAAACCCTAGCTATGCCTCTGGTGCCATGTGCCACTCAATTTTCTCCTTAATAATGCATGTATGCATGTTTGGAATGCGTATGTGGGATTGGGAGACTGGTAGTACTTGGGCAAAGCTCATGGGATGCAAACTTTGAACCCTGGAAAAGTGAGGCAGTACTTATATCCCTTAAGCTTCCACGCTGTATCATGAAATTTTTGTTTAGTAATATATTCTTTTTGATAGACCCACTTAGTCTAACTTTAGGGTTCAAAGAGGGAAAATCCTATGCTGGCAGCTATAGATGCAAAGCAGTAACCAACCCTACGGTCATGGCCAAAAATATTCTGGAAAAAGTGGCGCATTTACTGAACAAAGTTCAGGGGAGCCAATATGTTTGGCCATGACTGTAGGTGTTTTTTATAATAATAATCCTTCGATATCAAGAAGCCTACCCTGAAGGAGGTCCAATATGTGCTAAGGACTGCTAGAAATAGCTCTTCAACAGACATAAATGGAGTACCATACAATGTCTGCAAGAGATGTCCCAGACTCAATTATGGAAGGCCACTAAGATGATCCGGAGGAGCTGTGCTGTGGGTTTTTGGGTTTCTAAAAGAGATGAATGCAAGTGCCATCAAGCAGATCAGTACCACATCACTCCTCAGTGTCAAGGGCAAAGTATTATTTCATTTTGCTGACAGAGTGTCTCCTGAGGAATGCATATATTGACATCTCTGTGCAGAAGGAAGGAGTGCCAAAGGTTCCAGGGACACACAAGAGTGATTATGAAGCTGATACAGGGAAACATGAAGGCAAAGGAAATCTGGCAGTTGTGTGGCTAGATCTTGCCAATGCCTATGGATCAATTCCAAACAGGCTGGTGTAGCAGGTCCCAGGTAAGATCAGGGACCTTATTTTAGACTATTACAGCTGCTTCAGCCCGAGAGTCACCTATGGAGCATCATCACCTGAATGGCATCTGTTGGAGAACGGCATCATCACTATTCGCACCATTTCAGTGACCCTGTTTGCTCTGGTCATGATTATGCTGGTCATGTCAGTGGAGGTGGGAATACCAAAATCAGAGTCTGCACTCTTTTTCCCATCCATAAAGATAAATAAGAACTGAGCTTTCAATGTAAAAGCCCATTCGTCAAATCAATTCCTGATTCCACATCATTTAAACACTGGCTTTTAAAGATACAGAGATGATCCTTGTATTATCTGATATATGCCAGAAACCAACTCTGTAGACACTGACATTTTTTTTTCCAATATGCAAAACCCTGAAGAAAAAAACTAATTATTTTGTATGTAAACACAGGGAAAACGAGTAAACACGACTGAGCACAATTGACCAGCTGCATGTTGTCACTAAGTTTCCAATACCAATCAACACATGACAGGCGCGTTCACATACGATAAGAAAAATAGAGAGGAAATGAAAAATAAAAAACCGATTACATGATACATCTAAGGAAACAGGATGAAACACTGTGAACTGATTGCTGTTTTTTTATTGTATATTCTAAGTCTGAGAATGTGGTGGAGATAAAGAGAAATGGTTGAGGTCTGTATGTTTGAATAAGTAAAAGTAATTTGTACCTTTTAGTGTTTCTTGTCAGTAGACATTTATTCAGGGTCATAATATTATTCCAGCCATTTTGGAGCCCTAGGTGGGGCACCCCTAGGTGTCCATAGCGATTAGTAAGTATTAGACCTCGATGCCTGGGGGGTTGGTTGGCTATGATACCAATGTGCACATGCCACTAAATTTACAGCGCATGCACCACTTAGTTTTTATGAACAGTATGCCAACAGTATTTAGTAGAGTTCAACGACATTTCTCCTTCAGTGTCCGGAGCGCGTGGCCCTTCAGTTATATAATTGCTGCCCCTCTGTGTTCATAATGCGGCTTTAGCAGAGCACATGCCCCTTTACCTTTAATAAATGCTGTCCCTAATGGACTGACTAGCTCAGGCTGTAATCACCATTCTGAATTTTTTAGTGTGGGCACCCTGTGCTGCCACTGGCAAGATGCTGGCCTGGCTGACTGCCTATGTTGCCCCTAACTAAATCCATCCATTATCCAACCCGCTGACTCCAAACACAGGGTCACAGGGGTCTGATGGAGCCAATCCCAGCCAACACCGGGCACAAGGCAGGAACCAATCCCGGGCAGGGTGCCAACCCACCGCAGGACACACACAAACACATCCACACACCAAGCACACACTAGGGCCAATTTAGAATCACCAATCCACCTAACCTGCATGTATTTGGACTGTGGGAGGAAACCGGAAAACCCGGAGGAAACCCACGCAGACACGGGGAGAACATGCAAACTCCACGCAGGGAGGACCCGGGAAGCGAACATACAGGTCTCCTTACTGCGAGGCAGCAGCGCTACCACTGCGCCACCGTGCCGCCCCCCCTAACTAAATCCTCCACCGTTATGAAACATTTCTTCTTTAGGGTTTGTATGCCAATTGTCACACACGTGCGCATGGGAGGCAGCTAAAGGGCTTGAGTAAGGACAGTTCCGAGACATACCGGGATGTGGCAGAGTGCACTGAGTCTTTTTCTCCCTTGCCTGCAGACCATTCACAGGAGATTCCACCTGCTTCCCTTGACATCACTTCCAGGACCGAGCCAATGGAAGGAGACCTTGCCGGCTCCGGCCCCTGTGATGTCACATCCGGGCCCCCACCAATGACAGAAGACCTCCATGAGCCCGACCCCTTTGACTTCACTTCCTGTCTTCCCCTTTAAAAGCCTCCACCTTTACCCTATTCCCTCAGTTCTGTATTGGACTCGGTTTTGAGCACAACAGTGCAATCATTTAAAAGACGATTTGCAGCCTGGATACCAAATTATACGGGTGGCTGCCCCAAACCTTTCTATGTCTCATTGTGTGTTTTGTGACACAATACAAAGCAATTTGAAATAAACCTCTGTAGTTGCTTTCTGCACTCCTTAGGACATACTGTATTATAATGCCTGATGTATTATGGTCTTGGTTTAAGAGTCAGTCATTGCACATGAAATCTAGCAGTTTAAGTAAATAAACAATAAAGCCTTTCTGCACATTTAAAGCCTTTTAAAAACCTCTATATGATTTTCAAAAGTCATTAAGTATCATAGATGGACATCATTTTCTTTTTCCTTAGAACTTGCCTCAATTCTCAACTACAGGGTGATAAAGCCCAACCTCACAATATGGCTGAGAAATTGCTAGCTTATTCATCATATTCAGTTTTCCATTTACACTAACTGATCAATGTCAATGATGGAATCTTGCTGCAAGAAAACAAAAAAGGATCCAATATGGTTTCATTACAATGGTTGCACAGTTAGCCATTTCATTTTTTGGACTCTGAAAAATAGCTTCATCGCAACCCCACTGAGATAGCATTGATCAAGATATTATAATGAAACATTCAGTGTGAGTAATGGAGCAATAGCAACACATAGTTGGTTGACTAAGATAATTCTGTTTGATCATGCATTCATGATTAGTTTCTTTTAAGTTTTTGCTCTCATAATTCAGGACAAATCGGACACCTTTTTTTCCCAGCAGCAGGCTGGGCTTGAATCCTGGTGTAACTGCTGGCAGTATGGATTTTGCACACAAATAACATAAATATGGTAATGATTCTAAAGCAGTTGAGTAGCAGTAAATGCCATTGTGCTCTGTAAATATTCTGGTGCTCACTCCATAAACATAAAGATAATACTATATAGCTCATAAAAAAAGTTTTGAAAGTGCAGGTCAGTCACCCCACCACAGCCTGTCAAATTCTATCACCTTCACGTGTCCACAATAATGTCAAGTCAGGCTATGTGGGTTGCTAACAACTAGTGGCACATCCTGGTATAAATCTTGCTGAGCTGTTACATGATCAGGTCAGATGTGAGTGATTCATTGGGCCTATCGCCTTAACTGAATTCCAGCTATTTCAGTGAAATGCTTTAACTGTGTACAAAAATGAAGCCTGAAACGCACTTTCATTATCAGTCTTACTGACAGTCTTGGTTTGCCTTTCATTGCAGCTTAGTTCCTGAATTCTAAACGTATCCTACATAACGTGCCTTTGCAGAACCTTCAGGTTGGCTTTTCTAACTGCTACTGATGATAACCATTAAGATCGCACTAGACTGAGCAGATGAGGTGTCACATACAGTACCTTGACCTGGACTGTGAAGTGATGTAACATGTACAGTGCTGAGGGAGCCTGTCTAGTGAGTGAAGCAGCTGAGCCACTGAACACCAAGTGACATTTTATTTTCCACTTTATGAAAACAGTCATCATTCTAGGTCATTTAGCAGTTTCTCCTTCAATCTTTAGCTTTACACTGTTTGATCCAGAACAAACTCTTCATGGATGCTAGGTGATCTTATTTCTCCTCCGTTTAAATGGCAAACTTTTAATACTTTGAATAGATTGAAAAGCCAATATTTTAAAATTAATGAAAAATTGGTAACTTAATTTTTTTTTTAAAAAAAAAAGAAAGAATATGTGTTGCATGGTTAATTGTAAAACGAATGAATGCGCTCTTCCTTTGAATTTGTCCTCCTGCATTTACCACTTAGCTCTAAACAAGCAAACAGTACCTGACATCTGCTGTTTGCTTCAGGCACATCTCCAGTAAGATATTCGAAAACAGCTTTACTTGTAAAAGATGCACTCTACACTAGACTTAAAGGCACATCTGGGAATCGAAATGAAGAAAACAAAATGAAATTGGTGCTGTACAAAAGTGACATTTCCCCCATTGATCATCATGAAAATAACTATGAAGAGAAATAGCAAGTTCTATCCTCCTCCAACTGGTTTTGAAGAAGGTTTTAAACTGCCATGTGAATTGACACTGGTGACCAATTTTCCTTTTTTTACTGGGCACAGGAACACAGAGTGCAAATTTAAAACAGCTGCACCCTGAGTCACAAGCTCAACTCTTCAGTAAAAAAATACATATATATATATATATATATATATATATATATATATATATATATATAAACTCTTTATATATAAAATCCAACGTCTGCCTGTCTGTCTGTATGTCTGTCCACTTTTCATGCGAGAACTACTTAAAGGATTTACATTGGGGTTTTTTCTATAATTTGCTTGAACATTCCAGTTGATTTTGCGACTTCTCTCATTGCACTATGTATCATAGTTTGCTTGCGGTACCGATTTATTTTTACGAATCTGAGAGACACACAGCGGGTGAAGGGGAGTGGGGCAGAGCCCTCCTTACTCACACGCCAGCTTCGGGACGTACCTTACCTCCACTTGGTTAGCGAACGAGAGAACTACTTCAAGGATTTAGATTGTTTTTTTTTATAATTTGCTTGAAACATTCCGGTTGATTATGCGACTTCACTCATCGTGCTAAGAATCATACTTCACTTGCAGGAGCGATATATTCGCGATAATCCGAGAAACAGGCTGCGGGCCGATGGGAAGAGAAAGCATGACATCAGGAGTAGAGAACCGGGAGGGGCCATCCTCACTGTGACCCGTCATTTGCGCGATAGACATATGCGCGCCGACAAAATAGCGCCGATTAAAACGCGCCATCAAAATCGCCCCGACAAAATCGCGAAAGTTTCATTACATATGAATTACTAGTTTAAAGCATATATAATAATGTTTATTTTAGAAGTCAATATTATGAGACGTGGCATGCCATCAGCATGGCACGCAGATAGTCCTTAAGATCACGCCCTGCATATGTAGGAAGAATTGCAGCAAGGGCGTCCCACTCTCTTAGCCTCTCTCGCGATTTTGTTGTGGCGATTTTGTCAGCCCGCATTTGTTGAAAACCAGTCAGCGGGTTTGTTGGCGCTCATTTGTTGGTCGCGGTTTTGTCGGGGCGTATATGTCTATCGCGCTTTTGTCGGTGAACCCATCCTCACTGTCCTGTTTCATTACTTTGTGGGTGGAGCCGCGGGGAACAGCTAGTCTTTATATATAATGCGCTACCGTGGATGTTCGTTTGTCTGTCCAGGATTTTAAATCACCTGTTGCTCGCAAACCGTTTGAACTATCAACCGTTTGAACTATCAACCTACACATATATTAAATGACATCTACTATCCATTGTTGGGGTGATGATTGACCTCCAAGGTTATTCCTCTTTTTATTTTATTTTATTGTAGAATCAACTTTCGGCAGCGGCCAGCAGGGTGGCGCATACCTATGGGCACCGTTCTCATTGCCACCACCTTCACTGTCACTTCCCCTACCTCTTCATATCTTAAATCATTCTTGAGGCAGATTGAAGACTTAAGTACCAGCTTAAGTGAAAAATTAAAGAAAACGAACTAAGTATTGCAACATAAACGCTGACTTAATCAGTTTTAACGTGAAAAGTTGCAGACGGAAGAAGAGAAGAAGCGGGCTGCTAGGGTGGAGAAAAGAAGAGCTGCTCCTCCGAGCAAATGAATGATAAACGTACAGAGAAAGAGGATGAAAATTAGGAATGTTCAAGTCAAGTGTATTCACTGCACATTATCCTGCAATGCGCTATTACTGGTATATATATTGTCACGCACGCGCGAGTAGGAGACCGCGGACGGATTTTAACACACCTGGGAAAACATTCGCCGGCAGGGAATGGCGGGGTACTAACTTTCTCCCTGTGCTTTCTTACAGAAAAAAGGACGCTCTGCCGTCATAAGCCGGCTTTGCCCGCAGTACGTGTTACTTCCGCCCTTCCTCCGCCATCTTGTCCTGACGTCATTGGTCCCAGCATCCCTCACGGTTCCTTCCCAGCATTCCTCCACTTCCGGCTCCTCCCTCATAAAATGGCCGCCGACGCCATGCTTCGGCGTCTTGCATTTGAACTGTTTAGTTTATGTTTGACCTGTTTTTCTTTATTCAATATTGTGGATCGTCTACAATATACGGGGCCGGAAAACCCCAAACCTTTGTGCTGTCTCCTTTTGGAGTTATTACTATATATATATATATATATATATATATATATA
>JANRMT010062800.1:7045680-7060328 GCA_026402145.1 Polypterus bichir lapradei
ATGTTGTATGTTTGGGGGCAGAGATTAATTGTTTTGTAAAAAGCATGCATTGTAACAAAAACACCAATCGTCCATGTTTGTGTGGTATTTCTTTAGTTCCCTGCCATATACTAAATATGTGCATGTTGGCCTAACCAGGGATTGTAAATTGACTCTGTGTAAGCCTTTAGGGCTTGTTCTTGTCCTGCAATGGTCTGGGGTCCCATTCAGATTTTGTTCATCCTTGTGCCCAGTGACGGTTGGATAGGCTCCCCATTAACAGAATGAACAATCTTTAATAGACATTATTGTCATAATAACATATGACAGGGTGCCTTGAGAGGAGCTGTGGTATTGTATGAGGAAGTCGGGAGTGGCAGAGAAGTACGTAAGAGTTGTACAGGATATGTACGAGGGAAGTGTGACCGTGGTGAGGTCTACGGTAGGAGTGACGGAGGTGGAATTACATCAGGGATCGGCTCTGAGCCCTTTCTTATTTGCAATGGTGATGGGCAGGCTGACAGATGAGATTAGACAGGAGTCCTCGTGGACTATGATGTTTGCTGATGACATTGTGATCTGTAGCGATAGTAGGGAGCAGGTTGAGGAGACCCTGGAAAGGTGGAGATATGCTCTAGAGAGGAGAGGAATGAAGGTCAGTAGGACCACCAAGACAGAATACATGTGTGTAAATGAGAGGGAAGTCAGTGGAATGGTGAGGATGCAGGGAGTAGAGTTGGCGAAGGAGGATGAGTTTAAATACTTGAGATCAACAGTACAGAGTAATGGGGATTGTGGAAGAGAGGTGAAGAAGAGAGTGCAGGCAAGGTGGAATGGGTGGAGACGAGTGTCAGGAGTGATTTATGACAGACGGGTATCAGCAGGAGTGAAAGGGAAGGTCTACAGGACGGTAGTGACACCAGCTATGTTATATGGGTTGGAGACGGTGGCACTGACCAAAAAGCAGGAGACAGAGCTGGAGATGGCAGAGTTAAAGATGCTAAGATTTGCATTAGGTGTGACGAGGATGGACAGGATTAGAAATGAGGACATTAGAGGGTCAGCTCAGGTTGGACGTTTGGGAGACAAAGTCAGAGAGGCGAGATTGTGTTAGTTTGGACATGTGCAGAGAAGAGATGCTGAGTATATTGGGAGAAGGATGCTAAGGATAGAGCTGCCAGGTAAGAGGAAAAGAGGAAGGCCTAAGAGAAGGTTTATGGATGTGGCGAGAGAGGACATGTAGGTGATGGGTGTAACAGAACAAGATGCAGAGGACAGAAAGATATGGAAGAAGATGATCTGCTGTTGCGACCCCTAACGGGAGCAGCCGAAAGAAGAAGAAGATGAAGAAGATTGCCATAATAACATCAGTTGCATGACACCTGATTTTGTGAAGCTCAAAAGAAACAAAAAGGAAAAAAGTGGTCATTCTTATTCATTGGCAATTTTTAAAAGCAGCAATATCCATCAGCACTAACAAACAAAAATTTTCCCTACAAGTGGTTTAATCTATTTGCTGTTCCATGAATGAAGTGTTTTTTTCTTTCTTTATTTTTGACTTTCAGAGGTGGCATGATAAGGTTCTGTACAACCATTTAATACAGGAAATTAATTGATTGTTAACAGTTTAAAATCAGTCTCCTCACTTTGCAAAAAAAAGATTTTTTTATCCACTTCCATGTCAAACTCCATTTTAGTCTAATTGTTAAATATACAGGGTGAGTCAAAATTATGTTAACACTAATGGATTATTTTTATCTCGACCACACCTTTCCAGGTCGATGGATAGGTCTTGGTGGACCATTGCCATGGCCCCCACACTCTGGTTATGGGGTATGGTGAAGGAGTGCGTGTGTATAGCAGGAAAGTTTGTGATATCAATGACCTGAAGGACAGAATAAGGACTGTCGTATCATCCATTCCCCATGAAATGTGTGTCTGGGCTTTAAACAGTACTGTTACTTGTTGGTTCTTGTGTGTTGAACGTGACGGCGAACACGTTGAGACATTCCTGTAAATCATCTTACTCATATGAAGTATGTTTTGTGAATAAATTGTTTTTTTGCCATTCAAATGTTAACATAATTTTGACTCACCCTGTAAACTATAAATGCCCATGCTGTATAGGGTGGTCCAGATCTAATTATGCAATTTTCATTACGCTATACCTTATTAAGTTTATTACATAGAAAATCACCCAAATAATCCAGGACCATCGAGAAGTGTGCGAACTGACGACATGAAGAATCGTCTTAGTGTCAAACTGGAATCGCCCCCGCATAAATCAAAGTCATCCAGATGATCTGGATCTGCATAATTACAGTAGATCTGGACCACCCTGTACTGAATTCCTGTGTAAATTAAATAAAAATAATGAAACATTTTAAAGAAACAGCAAATCTCTGAACTAACTTACCAATCTTTTAGGGTTTTGAATTCATTTACAGCAACTTTGGAAAAAATATGCACTTTATATTCTTATTAATTTGGATATTTTTAATTAGATGCAAAGGTTATCACTGTGGTAAAGTAGGTCGTGGAGCTGTCAGAAACAAACTAAAATCCGTCTTTTTTTCTGAGGTAAATCTCTTTTGCTAAATGATTGCCCAAATGCAAGGGATTATGCCATTTTCGGCTTGTCAACTCCAGTAATGTTTCATATGGAGCATTACATTCAGATTATAACTTCATCAGAGGCCAGTCATAGCTTTTACTATGCAAAAATCCACATTAGTAAAGCACCGTTTTAATATCCCTTGCAAATTTAGCAATGAAAATCTCCATTTGTAAATCTTCCTTATTAAGAAATTTGATATGTATTTAGTGCTTTAGTTATAAGTCTGCTAATACTAATGCAATTTTTCTGTCGATAAATGAATGAATCGAGAAAAACATCTATCGATTTTGCTTCAATGTTTGTTTCTTTATATATGTATGTATATATATATGTATGTATGTATATATATATACTGTATATATATGTATATATGCATGTATGTATATATATATATATATATATATATATACATATATATATATATATATATATATATAGGGGATCTTATGATTATAATTCCCCACCACTCCAGGGGTTGGTGCCATATCCTAATGCCTTTTCACCTCTGCAGTCCAGAAGATTGACAGCTATAACACCCCAACATCATTTCCGACATCCATCCATATGGACCTGCCTCTTCCTGCTGGAAGGATCCTCCATCTTGAGGCAGTTCAATTAGGAAATTGCATCTGGAAAGACATTTCTGAAATTATTGCATTTTTTTGGGATTGTTTCTACTTCTATTACACAGGCTCAGCAGGGTGGTGTCCCAACTATTTATCAGGTCTGTCTGTTCTCTTATAATATTTATAGTGCCTACAATAAGTATTCACCAACTTGGATGTTTTCACTTTTTATTGTTATACAACATTGAATTTAATTACACATACAAGGTGTGACAATTTAATTTCCGGAATGAACCTGCAGAGAAAATGTGTGCGCATGTGAGCACTAAAAGCTACTGTCACCTTTGAAGTAATCGTGTTACGCATGTATGCATTGAGCTAGACGATGTTGTCACTGCTGGAAACATACCTGAAACTCTGTTTCTGGAATACCCTTGAGCTCCTTTATCGCATTACGCTGGATATCAGAAACTCTTTGTCCTTTCATGATAGTTTTTATTTTTTAGGAACAGCCAGATATCACAAGGGGCTATTCACAAGTCAGGTAAATAGGGTTGATGATCCAAGCTGGTAATTGATTTGTTAGCCAAGAAGTCGCAAACACTAGTGCATTATGGCTTGTAGCGTTGTCATGATGGGTGATTCACTTATCGGGACAAGTTCATTGAACAGAACACCATAAACATCCCAGCACTTCTAAATGACATTGTAGGGTGACGGTTTGTTCTTGTTCAATAAATTTGTGATGGACTATCCCCTTGTGACTGCGGTGGGCTGGCACCCTGCCCGGGGTTTGTTTCCTGCCTTGTGCCCTGTGTTGGCTGGGATTGTCTCCAGCAGACCCCCGTAACCCTGTAGTTAGGATATAGCAGTTTGGATAATGGATGGATGGATATCCCCTTGTGATCAAAAAAACAAAAATAAAACATGATTTTTATCCACACGGGTGACACTACATGGCTGTTCCATGAATTAAATTTATATATGTATCACTTTTTTTTAAATTTTACATTATGTACTTTTGTATCATCATGGGATGCATCACAAAAGATTATGGGTTTTACTTCAGTCAAGTTTATTTTAATATACTGCTATTAACTGTTACAAGCACAAGCTCAAAACAGTGTACAGATTTTACAAAAACAGTCAATTTTAAAAACAAAGCAACATTTAAATGGAGCAGAATACAATATAATAAGTTTACGTTTTAATCCTTCATAAAATACTTAAATAAAATGATTACAATTATGAACCTCCAAAGTAAAGTCCTTTCCTGGCAGCCTCAGAAGCAAGGCTAGAAACTGCCAATCCCAGGTAATAGACTTGCTTCTCTCACTGACTTATAGCCATTATAGACTCACCAGCCAGCCTAACAAACTCATGTTTAGGATGTGGGACAATACCAGAGAGAAGGCAAGAATGTACAAACTCGGCACAAACAGAAACACCAGTAAAGTTTGGTATTTAAAATAATAAAATGTATTCTAATATGCACTGTGCCTTTACAATACCCTTTTTAAATTGAAGTTTGACCACCATCCCCTGGCAATACAGTAAATGAGGTATGTGATGGCCTGGTGCTGCCTTGTACTGAGAACTGCTGACACAAGACCTGACTCCTGCTACCTTGAACTGCATTAAGCAGATTTAATAATGTTAATGTAATAAATAATACTGTATATCTATATTTGTATGCACACACAAATATATTGTAAAGTTTATTCTATTTAAGTTGATGAAATCTGATTCCAAAAGGTACCTGGGTTTCCATATTATAAAGTCTGCATTAAGGACTGTTACCAAACTGTGGTTTTTGTGTTGCTGTATCAGGGAGCGATAATATTCCACATGGCACGGATAATCAACAGCCTGATGTTATTCATTCCTGAAGACACCTTTTATTTAGTCATTTAACACACATTGGGAATATAAAAGGAAGGTAATTACATACTTTTCGATCTTATTATGCCCTGTCAAGAACAAATGTTGGGATGCCTTATTATCTTCAGAGGGCATATAATCTTTTTCTCCCTCGTACTCCCTGGCTGCACATACTGTATATGGAGGACATACTGTTTCGTTAGAGAGTTCTGCTGACTCATGGATACAGTCGCCTAGATTTAAATACTGTGCACAGTTGCTGCCTGCGTGGAGTTTACATACTCTCTAATTTCTCTCTAATCTGCTTTGCTATCCACTTCCCAACAATAAGTGTTTCTGATAACTTGGTGTCTCCAACTTGGCCTTCACTGAGTGACTATGCCCTGTGATGGACTTGGGGGTCCCATCCAGTTTTGGTTCCTGTCCTGCTAAAAATAGCTGCAAAGATTTGCTACTGCCCCCAAAGCACTCAGTTTGGTTAAATGGGTTGAAAGTTGGGTTTAAAGTTTTGGGAGCTGTCTCTAAAAGATTTTTTATTAACTTTATAAAAATCTGAATTACTATGCCAAGATGTGGCAAATTAAATTGAGTAGTCATGACAATTGGTTTCTGATTGCAGGAACCCAAAAAACGACAAAAGACAAACATAAAACCAGTCATGTACAGACAAAAAGAAATGCAACTTCCACACAGATTCAGACTTTGTGTCAGAATTTAAAATATCCTGATAAAAATTAAAGTTTGCCTCAAATTTAACACTTGCTTCAAGAGCTCAAACTCCCAGAAGAATTCTAAAGGATCATACGGTATATGCTAAAATGCCATCACACAAATATAATCCAATCTAACGATCTTCTACAAGTATAACAACATAAAATAATCAAAGCTACCTTTGCTATAATTGAGTGTTCAAGTTAAAAAATCAAACTATACTCATTATTCAATAATCATGCTTTGTTTTCCTTAATTGCCTCCTTCCGGTCCAGAAAACAAGAAGTTCTATTCTCAATTTGCTGAGCTCGTCAGCCTATCAAGGAAAGTAAGCCAAACCTCTTTTTGAACACTTATGATTTTCTTTACTACTAACCAGAGCTTCTAACTATAGGTAAGGGTGGGGATAATGACTATATGATAAATCATTTGAGGACTCTGCTCCAGCTTCACCACCACAGTTTGATACAACATCCGGGGCCTCATCTATAAAACAGTGCGTAGAATTCACACTAAAACATGGCGTACAGAAGAAAATGGAAATGTGTATTCACACAAAACAAATCCAGATTCATAAATCTGTACGTACTCCAAGTTCCAGGCACTTCCCCTTTACAAATCTCAAGGAACGTGAAATTTAACAGCCGTGCATGCGCCTTCAGCCCCATCCCGACTCCTCCCGGAATCTATATATATATAATTCACTAAGGCAAGACACCCATGGAAAGGCAAGACACCCATGGAAAGCACGCCGGAAGGGGCGTGGATTCACTAATCTCCCGACAAGTAAGACACCTATGGCGCACGCAGGAAGGAGCCACACCCACCAACTCCAAGACCATTGGATACGACAACAACTCGCAGAGCCACGGCCACCAACTCAGATGTGACGACACAGAAAAAACGGCGACATTTATATTCTTCTGTCGTATAGGCCACATGCACTTCCGAGCCACGTTGACTGTTCATAGAGGCATGTTTCTCGCGGAGGTGAATCGCCATATGCAGCGTGTAAAACGGTTTGCGAGGGGTATCCTATGGGATCCTTAAAACGATCCTTTACAACTGAGGTTAAAACACAATGAAGTAAGCAGTCTTTAAAAACCGAGTTTTCGGTTACGACGCACGACCGAGTGCACCATAGCAAACTGTTTTACACACTACATACAGCAATTCGCATCCACGACAAACATGGGTCTTCTTAGATGCTCCTGCAGGAACACGAAAGACATTTCCCTGCCCAGCAACACTCCTTTTTCACTGGCCCGCATCTAACCTCGCTCTCTAGGCATTCACACTGCCTGCCCATGTGCCCGGACACAAAAACTCACCGACCACCCAGTTAGTCCCTTTCGTCTGTGCTAGGAGTCCACATGCACGTCTGAGCCACGTTGACTTTTCATTATTCTTTTCAGTTTCGATACCCAACCACGTCCACCATGAAAAACCATGTGAAAGGAACAACGAAGCCCCACCTCGCTACTACCGTGGTCGGGTGTCTTGGTGGATTATATATATATAGAAAAGCAGCCACAACTGCACAGAGCAATGAAAAGTCTACGTGAGTCACAGGTGCATCTGGACTGTGCAAAGACGACAACGACTTAAGTGCCAAGTTGGAGGTGGGCACATGAGCAGGCAGTGCATACTGAACGAGAAATTCAGTCACGGATGATTGTGTGTTGGTTCGTTCCGTGCATTGTTACAATGTTGCTTTTCTTGCTGATTTATTACATTACCGATTTTTCAAATGTTAATTTTCTCCTTGTGCTTAAAAATCATTAAAAAACCGGCGTATGGTACGGCGCGGGTTGGCTAGTTTCACATGTTTTAAAATGCAGAATAATATAAATATCACCTTCCATTCAGTGTTTGGTTAAAAAACAATGGAAAAGGCACGTGAAATAAAAGAATTTCATGAATGCGAAGTGCAGGCAAGGAAAAATGTACTATTTTTTGGCTTACACGGTGGTATTAGCCACAAAAGCGTGTTGGAGACACTTGAAAGTTCTAGTTCAGAAAGTCGCACAGTGCCCGAAAGAAAAAAGAAGTGGTCAGATATCACAGTCGACGTGAAAAGGTGAGTCGCAGCCCACCATCCGTTTATTCTTTTCAGACAATATTACAAAAGCTGAACCCCCGCGCGATGCTCAGGCAGTGTCTATACGTCTTCGGGTGCTAACAGCACAAACACCTCTGCCTTGGAAACCGCTGGGAGGCCATCTGGCTGTTTGCTAACGGACGTTGTTCTGGAGTCACAAAATGCAATAGTGGATGCTGTAAGAGATGTGGCTAATGAACTAAGGAATATAAGGGCTATACTATGTGATATTGACCACAAATTAAACGAATTGGTTAAACAATAAATGCTGCATCTGATTACCTGTTTTTACATTTGGTAATTACATTCAAATTAATTTGAAACACTGTCCGACTTGGCTGATCATTTGGTGGGTCAAAGTCAGGGTCATAATAGTGCATGCTGCAATGCACTATAGAGCAGCACATTAATAGAATGGGAATGCTTTTTATTTATATATCCATATTCTTTCTCTGAAAGTGCCTTTATAATGTAGCAACGGCACCGAGCGCCACAACAGATCAATTCTCTACTGTTTACCTTGAGGTGACTCGCTGTCCTTATAAGGACTGCTTACCTTTAGCCTCACTAGTTGGAAAAAGCACCTGTGACTGTGCGGAGCTGCCGTTTTTAGCTGTGAAATGTTCCACTGTGAACTGGAGAGCACAGTCTGATGGGCCCAAAAGAACACTATCATCCATATAAAGCAGACATACAGCACTTAGACTGCCAATCGGGATACTTTCACAGCCTTTCGTTGTGCCTTGATATCCTGCCCATGAAACTCTTGAAAAAAGACCGAACAAGACACATCCTTTGGTGATCTCAAACACCCACACTGAAGGGATGAGTCCTATACACTTAAAGCATCTGCCATGAGAGGCTATGGGCTACACAGTTATTTCATAAAGCAAACATGGACAGTTTAGAGTTTCTGTTGCAGAACCTCAGAATATTCATTCTTAAACAGGATGATGAGTATGATTCGAAACAGAGTTTACAATGTCGGGTGATCTTGGATAAGAATCTCTGCCTTACCAGATGGACAGGCGCCAGCTGAGGTGGTCTAGGCCTGCCATTAGGATGTGCCTACAGTAGATGCACACCCATGGGGCGGGGGTCTGTATCAGGCTGCGCTCTTCTACGCGGTGGTGTGCTGGGGAGGCAGCATAAAGATGAGGGATGCCTCACACCAAAACAAACTGGTGAGGAAGGCAGGGTCTATTGTAGGCACGGAGCTGGACAGTTTGACATCCGTGGCGGAGCGACAGGCGCTGAGCAGACTCCTGTCAATCATGGAGAATCCACTGCATCCACTGAACAGGATCATCTCCAGACAGAGGAGCAGCTTCAGTGACAGACTGCTGTCACCGTCCTGCTCCACTGACAGACTGAGGAGACCCCACACTATGCGACTCTTCAGTTCCACCCGGGGGGGTAAACGTTAACATTATACAAAGTTATTGTCTGTTTCATCTGCATTGTTATCACTCTTTAATTTAATATTGTTCTTTATCAGTATGCTGCTGCTGGATTATGTGAATTTCCCCTTGGGATTAATAAAGTATCTATCTATCTATCTATCTATCTATCTATCTATCTATCTATCTATCTATCTATCTATCTATCTATCGGCAGAAGGCTCAGGTGCAGACACAATTGCGGAATTAAATCTGTCAACTGGCATGAGCATATCTGAGAATATTTGAAGAGGAGCTGAAAGAATTGCTCTTAATAGTCATCTTTGGATCTGTGGTTATAACAGCTTATGGTTATGAATGAAAGGTATATGAACTTATCCATCCCACTAGCAAAAGTATTGTCTTTTTTTTTTTTCATTTGAAATCCTGAATTTCATGACTGTTGCTCCATACTTCGCACTTTATTCTCCATTCTTGGTTTTAGGATTTCATATGGATTTTGTATGAATTTAGAACTATCTGACCATGATTATCATGCACAGTAACAGAGCTCTGGCCTACATCACGTATTACTTTGAGATTTTTTCCTAATGTTCATCTATAGATTGACTCTGCAAAATAAGGAAGCTGAATTCCATATTTTACACTATTGAAACTCCACTAATTCTAAATGCTGCATGCTGCACCTCGACTTATAAATAATGTAATCAACTGTCAGGATTAAACTTGTTTTACTTTAAAAGGCAGTTCTTTCTGTTTTTCAATCCAAATAGTTTTCAGTTAATATTATATGCATATCACAGATATTGAGAGCTTTAATTTTTCACAGCAGACACAGTCAGACAGGCCTGGCTCCTACACAATTGTTTCTTATACTAAAACCAAAAAAAACAAGACCAAACACAGAGTTAGAATGTGGAATCAAATATGAAGAACCACACAGTAAAGTCACAAATTTCTTTTGCTTGCTGTCGGTTTAGGATCATGATGCTTAAAGACTTTCGGGTCCCAAAATGGCCTCCATGATGTCACGTCCAGGTCATGCATGTGCCGATGAGACAACACCATGCAGTGTGCATGAATGATATCATCAACAGATCAAGACCTAAAATTGCAAACAAAGCACAAGAAATGTCTTTAAATAATTCATAATAATAAATGACATTAATGACTTGCCTCAAAGCTCCCCATCAGATCCCGACACAAAGGGTGAAGGCAGTTTGATTTTGCACGGTTGTTGCAAGGTGCATTACAGAAGCAAGAGTGATAAAGATGGATTAGAAAATTATTATTTACTTCACGCGCATCTTGAGGAGAGTAAAGAGTACTTATTTTGGCGTGTTTTAGTCATTATAAGTCCCATATTAAACGATAATTGAAATATGCGCTTGTGTCTGTTGCGGAGTTCAGGGTTCCTCCCAGCCACCATCCTCCTCGATGCAGTGATGACAATTTGAACACGAGTCACTGGCATTAAAAGCAGCACATTTTACTACTCAGCTAAACACGGTGTGTGCCCCACCAGTTAACACTCACTCCTCCGCTGAGGTATCCCAGGTCATAGCTGTTATATTAATGCATTTTTATACACATATTTTTCTTTATTTTAAGTTTTTTTCACCCAAGGATATATTTTTTATTTTACAAAGTTTATTTTTGATCACTTCTTTTTTTATTATTTAAAGTACTTGACATTTTGTGGCTTTCACACGGACAGTTTGTGCCTTATCTTTCAACTTCATTGTGACCCAGACTTCTGATTCTTGTCTTTAGTCGTGGATTCGATTCCAGGTTTTGATCTAAAAGCTATGACACCTTGCTTTGTTTTGACTACGTCTGTCTTTTTGACCATTTTCTGGCCCTTCTTTCATTATCACAATAACCCTTGGATTACTCTTGTGTTCTAACAACTTCATTGTGTGTCTTTGCTGAGAAATTTGCTCAGCAAATCCAAAATCCCTCTTACAGAGCTGCACATTCGCCCTGAGATTGCAATGGTGGAGATCGAACATTGGCATCTGGAAATGCAAGCAGAGGCAATTTTTTGACTTTTATAGTTCCCGGAAAGGAAAGTGATTGACTATATTATCAGCTTGCATATACCTCTCCTAGCCTTTGGCTAACCTGGAGTTCTGTTTCACCATCATTAGAGGCTGTAGGGCAAATTAAAGAAGAAAACACACAAAATATAAAGTTCAAGTGACATCACCCAAGGTAAATTTGAGGCAAGTAACTTATCGGTAATGTTTCTCTTGTGGAATATTCAGACCCAGACACAAATAGGTAGACACAGAATGTCCCAAAATCACACACATTGTAATTCTTTCTGCTAATAAACAACAATAACAGTGTACCAATCACCAATAATAAGTCAGTCTCATATATATATATATATATATATATATACATACAGTATATTGTGGTGTATGGCTGGCCATTCATCCTGGCCAATACCCCCAAGCCGCCAGGTGGAGCCCTCCCTGCACTATGGAGGTCCCCCGAAGACCAGCAGGGCATCATGGACATTGGAGTTTTCATACAATGCTGGATACCATAGGGGTCACTAGGAGACGCTGCAGGGAGGAACGATGGTTATTTGCCTTACGCCCCGGAAGTACGTCCGAGTCACATGGACAAGGGGAATGATGTGCTTCCGGGGTGAAGAAAAGGACTTTTGATCTGACCTGGAAGTGATAGGAGTCACATGGACTGGGGATTGGAACACTTCCGTGTCTGGGAATATAAAAGGACTGTGGGAGCTTCCAGACGGGGAGCTGAGCTGGGTGGAAGGCTGGCAACACGTCTGGGAAAGCAGGAATTGTTTATTAGTGATTATTGTGTATTGTTGAATGAACATAGTGGAGAGAAGGGCTTATGAATAAAGTCATCTTTTGGAGTTTTATCTGGTGTCTGACTTCTTGGACAAGGGTTCAAGGGAGCGATAGCGCCTCCTATCTGTCACTATATATATATATATATATATATATATATATATATTCAATGCATTCGTAGTCTGAATCACAATCTGATCGTGTGGGTGGTTACCTACCAGGTAATGCTTGTGGTTGGTCAGCAAGTCGGCAAAACGTCCGCCATGGTCCCCTCTTTCAGTTGCGCGAAGCAGATCATAGAATGGTTGAAATAGTATATACAGTATATATATATAGGGTGTTCCAGACCAGATCTAATTATGCAACTTTTAATGCAATGCAGGAAAACAATGCAAGACAAAAGAATTATTCAAAATTCCTTGTAATAAACGAAAATGGACTTACATTGAATTAATTCACTGATTTTCCATGTAATGTTCCACTTGCCCTCCATTCAGTTGTGAATTCTCTATGTAATAAACTTAATAAGTTATAGCGTAATGAAAATTGCATTACATAATTAGATTTGGACCACCCTGTATATATATATATATATATATATATATATATATAAATAAAATAAATTAGAAAAGTATAACAGCCCCCCAGGCTGTGACTCAATAAATGCAGTATGGCAGGAGTCAGGGTCACAAGAAGAAAAATGAGATGTTTACTGAAGCTGAAACGTGTACCCTTCTTCTACCCTACAATTTGCTTACCTTACTTAACACTTTCACTGCCTCTTGCAACATGAAGAATTTTAGCCAAATTTAATTAAAAAAATTTTAGCCAAATTAAATTTATATATATATATATATCTATACTAATAAAAGGCAAAGCCCTCACTCACTCACTGACTGACTGACTGACTCATCACTAATTCTCCAACTTCCCGTGTAGGTAGAAGGCTGAAATTTGGCAGGCTCATTCCTTACAGCTTCCTTACAAAAGTTGGGCAGGTTTCATTTCGAAATTCTACGCGTAATGGTCATAACTGGAAGGTATTTTTCTCCATTTACTGTAATGGAGTTGAGCTTGACCGCCGTGGGGGCGGAGTTTCGTGTGACATCATCACGCCGCCCACGTAATCACGTGAACTGACTGTCAACGCACTATGTAGAAAACCAGGAAGAGCTCCAAAATACGCTGAACAAAACATGCATTATATAATTGAGAAGGCAGCGAAACAATAAGAAGCGAGCGAGTGACATATACTACCATATTCATCATTGCAGCTACTTCGGAAACAAAGCAAGGTATAAACCTAAACTTTAAATTAAGTTAATAGACAGGCTGCCGCTGCCGTTTTTAATGCCCACGGGTAATGCGGGATACAAGTTTAATGAGAGGACGCAGGATATAAACGAGAGTTTTGATCACTTTGTAACTAAGTTAAAATTGCAGGTGAAGGGGTGTGCTTATGCAAATTCCGAGAGACTGTGTTTGTGGGGGATTGACAGTTAAGGCGGGTGGGGGAGTCATGTCATCATCTTCCCTCCCATTTACCTCATTTCGCTCTGAGCTGAGCTCCGCGGCTAACGCCGTCTTCCGAAACAACTTCATCACACTGCCACCAAATACAGAGAAATCCACAAGTTAATACACACTCTGTCTCTAGACTTTCTCCACACTGAATCCTCCAGGCACTACTTACAAAAGGTTACATTGACAATCGTGTTACGTTATTTTTAAAATGTTTAATTTTCTTAGCACAAGCACAGCTGAGAAGCTTCGATGCATGTGCTCCATAACGCGTTAAAAAATAATGCATTTAATCACACTTTGCATTACAATCAAAGGGGAAGTTTTGTCAATGCATGATTTCCTGGTACACCGATTACATTGATCAGCGCATCCCAATTCATTTTAGCCTCGCACCACCTTGGTTTGAGAAGAAGTATGAAAAAATATGAGGTTAACACACAAAAACAGATCACCAATTCAAGCTTTATGAATAATCGATTCGCCATCAATAATTGTTTTGGTAAAGCCATACTCAGTGTAATCCTCCTTCCATTTTATAATTTTTCCGCCACTAGCCATGATTAAATGAACGGTAAAAAAGTAAGAGCGAAGCGAGGGTGACTTATTTAGGCAGGCATATATATGACAGCAACACTCATGACAATCATGTTACGTTATTATTAAAATGTTTCCTTTTCTTTTTCATTACTTCTTTAACCCACTACTTCTCCGCTGCGAGGCGCGGGTATTTTGTATATGAATGACCTCCAAAGAGCGCGGAGACTTTTGATCATGTGAACGTGTCTGCAAAAACTGGCGTCTCCTGCCCAGCAAAAGTCGAGCAGCCGGCGCGCGCGCGCATAGCTGTGCCGGCCTTTGAGACGCTGACTGCGCTTCTGCCTTAACTCAAAGTGAGCACTTTTAATTTTTTTCATCCTCCCCCTGAGCTATAGCCCAGACAAGTGCAAACACGGGACCCCTTTTCTACACCGCGGCAAAATAATATTAAGGCGCTTCGCACTTTATTTTGCACGTATACGATTATGAGGTCGTCAGCTC
>JANRMT010062800.1:7082828-7101915 GCA_026402145.1 Polypterus bichir lapradei
CTGATATGCTGATATTTATTGTAAAGCTGTTTAGGAGAAAGCACAGTATTAAAGGAAATATTACCTTCAGAACATAAGCCCGTTGTCTGAAATGTGATATTTTGCTCTTCTTTCAAAATAGTTTCGCACTGCCTCATTTTCACTCTCACTCTATCCTGTTGCTTTCATGAGCTATTACTACTTGTGTACTTTATTTGCTGCACTTGCATAAACGTCTACTGTAGCCCTTCCTTTCTCTTTATGTTGTCATCGGTCTTGATTATTAACTTAACTTAAGAATGACAGTACAGATTGTGGACAGTGAAATGCAAAAATAAAATCCAACTGACTAAAAGGTGAAGTCAGAAGCATGTCGTCATCAAGGCCTCTCAGCATTAAAGAATAAAGAATGTTTTCCAATGCTTTATTAGCTTTCTTTTATTTCACTTATGTGTCATTCCCAAGGGTGCGAGAATCTGGCACCTGTCTTCGACATGGCTACAGCGCTCCAGAATGTTTAATCACTGTGGAAAATCTCTTTCTAATATCCATTAGGAGAGCTCAAACACAGAATTAGAGCTCATCAGGGAACTTTTGCAATTGATTTTTTGACATGAATTTTTTATTAAATTCCCGACTAAGCATCCTTCCCTTGGATAATCTTATTGTTATAAATGCATTCAAAGTTGGAAGCTTAAAAAAAGCACACATTACTTGCTTTACTGCTGAACCGCTCTTAAGAATAATCACCAGATGTGGGATGTTCATACAATCAGCTTTTGCTTTAGTTGGACATTTTGAAAGTTTTCTAACCTGGGGACCTGCATGATTCCCACAGTATCTTCAAACATAGCCGAAAAGGAGCTAATGTGTCTATTTAAAAATATGGTAGTCACAAAGCTGTATGGGTAGCGCTGCTGCCTGGCAGTAAGGAGACCTGGGTTCACTTCCCGGGTCCTCCCTGCGTGGAGTTTGCATGTTCTCCCCGTGTCCCACAGTCCAAAGACATGCAGGTTAGACTACATTGTCCCGTGTGTGTGTTTGTGTGTGTGTGTGCCCTGCGGTGACCCGGGATTTGTTCCTGCCTTGTGCTGGCTGTGATTTGCTCCAGCAGACCCCCATGACTCTGTGATAGTATATGGCAGGTTAGAAGATGACTGACTGACTGACAAAGCTGTATAGTTAAAGTGTCAGTTTTCAACAATGAATAACTGCAGCAACTTATCGTTATATACAAATAGAAAGATTCTGATATAAAGTGGTAATTCTATATGGAATAAAGACTAAGACTCATTAGTGAACCTTACAAACCGTACCAAAACTAGTTCTTGCCTAGCAAATCACATTGAAAATGTGAGAAGGATAACTGACATCCATGCCTTTTATTTTATTCCATTTTGATAAAGCCAACTGACTTGCTGAAACTGACATTTTCATTACTAACATTTGAAAATGTAATTTGAAATGTATGTTGGGGTTGGTGGGGCAGCAGGTGTTTTTTGACATCCTAACCTAGCTGTTGGACAGCTTCAGGGTTAGAGCCGCTCAGTGCAGCGAACTGCTGCAGTTCATTACAGTTCAAAGTCGCAAGAGCCCAAGGCAAACTGCAGCAATAATTTGGCTTTTTCATGCCACGGATTGATAAGAAATGAATAGCTAAATTCTTTAATTAGTAAAGTTTTCCTACCAACTCTATGGACTGTTATTAGAACCTGCAAAGATGGAGCTATTCCAGTGTAGCAGACATGTACTGTAACACAGGATGACTACTGAATTGGATTTTATTGTATATAATGTCATGAATGACAAACACTAACACTACACCTTTCACTTGTATACCGTCTGTAAGCATACTGTGAAATAACAGTCCTAACAGAAACAACAGAGAAGGAATCTGATCCTGCCTAATCACATTGATTCATTTTGTTTTATGATCCAGCTCCAGACAAGCAACTATTTAATTCTTATTAAGTAATGAGTCAATGATTTCATTTTCATGCACCCCAACAAAAATGTAATACTAATGGAACCAAATATTCCTCCAATGTATTTAGATGCAACGCTAAATGAGGAAGAAGCTATTTAAGTCAAAGGACTGAAGAAAAATCACATCTGTAAATAAAGTGAGAAATATTCAATGGTAAAAACATGCACAGATACACTGACAGAATGCCACTGAGATCTTTTCCTTGACTATTTTCAGCCTGCAGCATGTTGGATTTTGGATATCTTAATTAGATGCCATCAGGTAACTATCCATCCATTATCCAACCCGCTATATCCTAACTACAGGGTCACGGGGGTCTGCCGGTCTGCCAACACAGGGCACAAGGCAGGAAACAAACCCCGGGCAGGGTGCCAGCCCACTGCAGGGCACACACACACCAAGCACACACTAGGGACAATTTAGGATCGCCAATGCACCTAACCTGCATGTCTTTGGACTGTGGGAGGAAACCCACGCAGACACGGGGAGAACATGCAAACTCCACACAGGGAGGACCCAGAAAGCGAACATGGGTCTTCTAACTGTGAGGCAGCAGCGCTACCACTGTGCCACTGTGCCGCCCATCAAGTAACTATTTGCACAAAATGACAAACTGCATGTATGTTCGGGAAAATTTTGTTTCTGAGTTTGTGAGACGGTCCGAGTTTGCCTTTTCTGTGCTTTTTGTACCTTTTGTTTCCAGCAAATGTATCATGGAGATGAAGAGATCATATGATATTTAAACTTTTAACTGTAGTATTCTGCGGTGGGCTGGCGCCCTGCCCAAGATTTGCTCCTGCCTTGTGCCCTATGTTGGCTTGGATTGGCTCCAGCAGACCCCCGTGACCCTGTAGTTGGGATATAGCGGGTTGGATAATGGATGGATGGACAACAATAAACAACAGAGAATCACCAACATACATACATATAAACACCCTACAATACAGAGTTATTTACCAATAAGTTTAACTTAACAGACAATGTCAGCAATTACTATTGGACAGAAAAAAACGGTATATATTTCACTATGTTAACAAACTACAACTGTAATATCTAGGAGTCTAAAGACTTATGGGATGAACTTTTTCTGAAACCTGGAAGTTCTGCGCTATAAATTTTGGTATTGCTTGCCAGACGGCAGAAACAGTCCATTGTGGGGGTGAGGGTGGTCTCTGACGATATTGGTGGCTTTCTTTATACAATGTTTGCTGTAGAGTTCCTTAGTGGGGTGTAGATGTCCTAATGATGTTCTCAGCTGGTCTCACCACTCTCCTCAGGGAAGTACAATTTGAGGCATTACAGGCCTAATACCAGTCAGAGATGCAGGTGGTCAATACACTCTTTGTGCTGCTTCTGTAGAAGGTGGTGAAAGTGACGAGGGTGGTGTAAGGTCTTCTCATGTGCTGCAGTAATTGAAATCGCTCCTGACCTCTCTTGACTAGAGAAGAGGTGTATTGGGTCCAGGAAAAATCATTTGATACCTTGACTGACTGACTGACTGACTGACTGACTGTAGTATTATATCTAAGAGGTTCCTAGCTGATGATAAGATGTTTGCCAAAGAATTCTATTCTACATAATTAATTTCTGCAGTGGGCTGGCACCCTGCCTGGGGTTTGTTTCCTGTCTTGCACCCTGTGTTGGCTGGGATTGGCTCCAGCAGACCCCCGTGACACTGTAGTTAGGATATAGTGGGTCGGATAATGGATAGATGGACATAATTAATTTAGGCTCTTTAGATCTACAAAGATACAGGGTGTGTTATGTATTATACTGATTATTTGCATGCTGATTGGTACAAACTAATGTATCAGACAAGTAATTTGTTCAAATAAATGTTAGCAGTGAACTACAAACATCTTTCAAATAGTCTGAATTAGTGTGTCTGCGATGGACTGACGCCCTGTCCAGGGTTTGTTCATACCGTGTGCTCTATGTTAGCATTTTCAACCTTCAGTGAGTGTCTCTTAAGACCATTGGAAAAGAGTCAGACATCAAAAATATGATCATATTCATGATCAGCAACTTTGAAATAACATAGAATGACACTCCATATGCTTATTATACCAATTCCCATTTTTTTCACACTTTTGTGAAAAGGAGTAACTTTGAACTCTCATATCCCATTAGGGGTTAAACTCCTGAGGTCAGGTGATATGAAATGAACAACTTCAAGTCCTTACATTATTTTTGCAGAAGACACCTTTTGGTTTACTCTTTATCATAAGAGTGTAGTTTTCTGCACAAAATATAGTCCAAAATGGCCTAGAAATGTGGAATTTTCAGTTCTAGAGGGCATAAAATAGGTGGGAGACCCCAAAAGACGTATATTACATTGTGGGAATTTACTCATACTGCTGAGTCACGAGGTTTCAGACAAAACAAAACTGAAGTGATTTCAAAGCGTTCACAAGTGATTCTTACAAACACAAAATTATGGCTATAATAATAATATACATTTTATCTAAAATAAACACAGTGTTTTATCGTAAATATTATATATCTGTGTCAATGTATATCTGTGGTTTGTAATGGTCCTGATTAATTTAATGAGGCAACAGAGAAATGTTTTCTCAAGGGCATGAAGTAGGATCAATGCTTCTCAGCTTATACAGTTAGACACTAGGAAAAAGCATAAATTTTCTTTGGACAAGTCAATTTGTGCTAATTGGTCAAATATATGTCTGTAGATCTCTAAAAATACAAAGTACTACTGAATAAAAAATATGGGAACACATGGAGAGCAGACCATTCAAGCCAAACTAGCTAACAACTTCTGTATATTTACAGGGTTAGGGTTAAGGTCAGGGTTAGGATTAGTATTGTAACAAAATGTCAACATTTGAAGGTTCCCATAGTGTATTTAGACTCCATAAAATGCTTGGTAACTTTTCTCATGTATCTATTGTTCTCCATGTTAAGAAATACTGAAAATTAGGAATTGCTAAAATCAAAGGGATCACCAGCATTATGAATGGTTATCAAAATAAGTAAAGAAAAATAAAGGTCCAAAATTATCAGACCCTTAAATACTTGGAAGTCAATGGAGAATAAAACTGAGGACAAACACAAAACTCCATACATTTAAAGGCAAAGAATATGATGATTAAACAACTGATGCTCAAAGAGACGGAGTCAAGATAACAAAGTAGACAGAGTTACAAAATCCAAAAAATGGACTCTAAGATAAATAAAATAAATTCCTGTGCTAGGATTCTGAAACTAGACAGAAGAAAACACAAATGACCTAAACAGCACATAAGTAAAGGGCATAAAGAAAGCTAGAAAGCACACTTTCTGTGGCCACCAAAACTACAAGAGATGCTTGAGCAATGTTTGTAAGCTTTGCATTACCCACTATGCCAACCACGTTGTAAATTATATTCTGATTAGCACCGTGAAATGGCCATTGATGAAAATGGGATTAATGGTACAATCCTAAATCCATCTGTTTCGATTGTGTTGTGCAAATCTCTGTTCCACTGGACATCCTCCTTCCTTTGTGTGCCTCGTTGCCTTTTTTCATGAGATATACTAACCCTCACATCCCTCTTTCTGTGTGCTTCATATTGCCTTTCTTCATTGGACATTCCAGCCCATTGAGGACACCAGATGATGTGATGCAGCAGACAAACAAATTTATGCCACACGGTTTATTATCTTTGTTCACTAGACGTTCTCTTGTAGACAACAGATGCCAGCTGTTTTATCACTTATGTTTTATCTCAAATGTGTGAAATGCTGCAAACCATTTTGCATTTAGAAATAAGAATTGCTTATATCTCAATTAACAACATTTTTTATTATATGACAAAATCCATAGAATGCAAAATGAGGGAAGTTTCTCATAAGGCAGAGCGTAGAACACTAATTAATAAATTTTTACCAAGCAGTGTTAACAGCTGTAATACTTTATTGTTGGGGGTCTTCGAATGGTTTGATCGGCCAATATTCTAACCTTACCCTACAGTTCTATAGTAAAGATCTTAACCAGAAATAGAAAGTGCAACCCCAGTCTTTAGGTCTCTGTACTGGCTGCCAGTTAAGTTTTGAGCTAAATTCAAAATCTTTGTTATGACATACACATTTATGAATGGATATTCTGCTTTGTTCACTTTCAAAATTTATTAATATCTAAATTCCAAAGTATCAAGTTTAACAGAGGCTCTCTTAAAATTCCAAGGATAAGTAAAACTATAGTACTGTAGAAGGCAATTAGAGGGGCACTTTGAAACTGGGATTATGAAGGAGCCAACATGCAATAAAAGTTGGAGGTGCAGGACTTTTTCCCTGTCATGCAGGCTATAATGGGCAGACAGGATTGAGATTGCAGTAAATGTAAAAGATTAAGGAACAGGAGAATGCTAAAAACAAAGATCAAGTTCAGAGAACAGGCAAAGATCGAATACCAGAAGTTTGGAGTTTGTGCATCAAAACCAAAATGTCCAAAAATCAAGTAAAAAATATAACATATTGTTTTCAATCCTATTTTTTCTAAAAATTGATCTATTTGTATGGAATGATTACAATAAGATTATATATATATATATATATATATAACAAAACAAAAAGTCAAAACATAAACATCTCAAGATTCATTGCTTCTTTAATCAGAAATTGAGAAAAACACTTAAAACATTTGTAGAAATAATGCAGAATCTTGGATGATTACCTTTTATGCAGCACCACTTTAAATACTGTCACCTTGATAACGTCACCCAGCATGACTTTCAGTAACCAGCCCCTATCAACCCAACGTTGTGTCTAAACAAAGGCAAGGTCAAACAAACACAATGGGGCCACTCATATTACAGTAGAAACAAAATGATGTTGTCAGAGAAAGCAAATAATCCATCCATCAATCCATTATCCAACACAGGGCACAAGGCAGGAAACAAACCCTGAGCAGGGTGCCACACACCAAGCACACACACGGGACAATTTAGAATCGCCAATGCACCTAACCTGCATGCCTTTGGACTGTGGAAGGAAACCCACGCAGACACGGGGAGAACATGCAAACTCCATGCAGGGAGGAAGTGGGAAACGAACCTGGGTCTCCTAACTGCAAGGCAGCAGCACTACCCACTGCGCCACTGTGCCGCCCATTAGCAATGTCTTGATGGGTAAATGGGGCATTTTCAATCTTTCTTATACGCAAAGAAAAAACTACATGATCTAAAGTGAAAGTTTAAGAAAGTCTGAATTATCATCAGCCATCCTTATTTGGGGTGTTCATAATAAAAATAATGATTTACTTCATGAGGTAGAAGTTTTAGGAGGAGAATGGAGGTCAGAGTGGAATGACAAACAGATTAGCCATCTAGACGAAAAGATAACTTTGTGCCCAGCCAGTGTAAATTAATGGATGGACCAACAGAAGCCAGAAGTTAGAAGCAGTTCCATCCCCGATATGGCAGTTGGCAGTTGTCCTCATGTGGCAGCCCAGTCAGGACACCTGCAGGGTTGCTAGGGAGTTGGAGTCCAGAAGTGCAATCCTGTGCCGATAAAGGGCTCTGTCAAGGGAGGACCTGCCTGATTTCTTTATGGCCCCCAAAGTGGTTACAGGGAGCATCGGAAGCATTCTTGGATCTGGCTTAAAAGGAGTCAGAGTCGGGAGGCAGTGGGCAACAATCATTGTGAGGATGAGAGGAGGAAGGACTTGTTTGGGAGTGTGTTTTTGGCTAATCTTTGGAAACATGATTGTTGGAGAGGTGCTTATGGATGAATAAATATCTTTTATTTTATCCTAAAAGTGTGCTGAGCGTTAATTTGTCTAGGAGTTGGGGCTCAGTGGTGCCCTCTGGTGGTTAGAAAGTACATAATAAACAAAAAGCAGTTGTGCCAGCTGTTTGAAACATTACAATATGTGTTTCAATATAAATATTTAAAGCCAAAATTTTCTTGATTGTGCTATAAACTTGTCACTTTTACTCTCTGATAGAGGTCTATCGAGAGCTCGATCTCTAGTAAAGGTCACAAATCCTAAATAACATATTTATAATCACTGACATTGAAATAGTCTAAAACGGTACCCCACATGCTTCTGTTTGAAATTTTTAATCTTTTGGTAGTCGCTACTAGAGGCACAAGTACAGGTAATTACACTTTAAAAATATTATCATATTCATTATGAGCAATTTGAAATACCATAAAACGACATACATAACGACTTATATTGTTTCCCGTTTATTTAAAGTTTTGCCTGACAAGGAGTAACTTTGACCCCCTCATATTCCATTAGAGGTGAACCCCTGCACAACTTCAAGTCCTTGTGATCATTTTGGCGCCATAATGATGTAATTTCCTGCCCAAAATATGGTCCAAAAAGGGTCTGAAAATAAGGGTTTTTTTGTGTCTAGACTGCCAAAAATAGGGGGTAACGCCAAAAAGCTTGACATCTTTCATAACTTGACATCAAGACAAGTCTAATGGTATATAATATGTAGGGGTTTTCTTGTACCTGTGAGTCAGGAGGTGCAAAAAAAGAAAACACTTAAGTGATCTGAAAGTGTTCATAGGTAATTTTAATGAACCATATAGTGTTTTATTTAATTTAAAACCATGAAGGTTTTTATATTTTTTCTTTCTTGATTATTTTCTCACAGGACAAATACGACAGAAACCATATGTTTAAATTGACCACCTGCAAAGACTTCATATAAACGCATGGGACTTTCAGATAATCCCATAATAGCTGGGCTATAAATTACAAGAGAGACAGCATAAAAAAGAATAATATACTGTATAGGCAATATCGAAAATAATCTCACAAAAACAAAATCTGACTTTTCCAATATTTACAACACGAATACAGTATATGATGTAAGATAGACGCAATATGACTGAATCTCAATTTTTGAAATTTCAGTCTTGAAAAAAATAAAACAATATGTTTTGTTGTTTATTGAATTCACAATTGATGTTGTGAGATACGGCCAGCCGTTCATCCCGGCCAATACCCCTACGCCGCTAGATTGAGCCCTTCCGGCAGCATGGAGGTGCCCCCAATTCCAGCAGGGCATAATGGACATTGGGGTTTTCCTTCACAGCCCTGCTGGATACCATGGGGGCCGCAAGGGGACGCTGCAGGGAGGCTCAGAGACTTTTATTTGCCCTCTGCAGTTTTGGATTGAATGGTGGGTGTCCCAGATGTAAACATGACCACCATCATCAAATTCTTCCATGTGACGCCTGTAAACCATAAGGACTGATTTAGAACATCTGCAGTATGTTGGGTCAAATGCCCGGTCGGGGCTGGGGGGTCTTTTGGCCTCTTAAGCCCTGCAAATTAATTTTTTTTCTCCAGCCTAACTGGCCATCCAGCCGTACCTTTTTCTTTGTTACATACTGTATAATATTATTGCCTAATCTTCTTTGTTTATGTTTTATATTAACTTCCTTTTTATTTCATCTTGTAAAGCACTTTGAGCTACATTGGTTGTATGAAAATGTGCTATATAAGTAAATGTTGTTGTTGTTGTTATAACCCGGAAGTACGTCCTGGTCACATGGACAGAGGAAATGACGTACTTCCGGGATGAAAAAAGAAGAGTTTTGATCTAACCCGGAAGTGCTAAGAAGTCACATGGACTGAGGGTTCAAAAGCACTTCCGGGTCATGGACTATAAAGGACTATGGGAAATCCCAGACAGACGAGCTGAGTCGGGTGGCAGGGGACAACGCGTCTGGGAGAGTAGAGGATTGTGTATTGAGAATTATATTGTGTATTGATTAATGAATATAGTGGAGTGGAGGGTGCTTTGTGCACTTTATTATTGTAATAAAACAAAATCTTGGACTTTTATCTGGTATCTGGCGTCTAATCTGAGATTTCAAGGGGACAATAGCACCCCCTATCTGTCACAATGTGCATAAGCATGCAAAATCCTGGAGTCACATGGACACATATGCACACATCTACACGAAATGTCTAATGATATCATTTACATCATGTGGACCCTCATGGTTACATGGACACACAAAGTATAACAAATGGGCAACTTTACCACTCCATCATGATCTGTGTACCACACTGACAGATCATTTTCCTGTCAGCTGAGTCACAGAAAGTAAGGCATTCATCAGTGATGGCAGTAGTCAAGAACCCTGGGTTTGAATCCCACCACCATGTCTTATTATGTTAAGACTGCATGTTTTCACCCAGTCACACCAGTTCTCCTTCCACATCTCAGACAATTGTGTTAGGTTAACTGTTAGGACTATACCGAGTGAGTGTGGGGAAGCAAGCAAGTGTGCCATGTAAACCTGCCTTGGGTTTTTTTTGTGGAGGTAGTATTTGATTCTGCATCCATTACCTGGATAAATCAATTTCAATAATGGGTAAATTAAATGATATTATTATTTGTACATTTATGATAGGTGAATATTATTATAACAAAAAATGTTGCATTAACATTTTGTTTAATTCAATTCATGGTCATAAAGGGCATGGAAGAACTGGGCACAAGGCAAGAACCATCCCTTGGTAAATCCACTTTAACATTAAAGGCAATTTACAATCATCAATTAAGATAAACTTCATGTACTTGGGAGCATGACAGGAAAACTGGAGTGCCTGGCTGAAAACCCATGAAGACAAAGGAAGAAAAACATACTTCACCCGGGAAAAGATCTGACACAGGATTCAAACCGAAGTCACTATATCATCAGCACTAAGCACTGTCCTACCATGATCTCCAATAATAATAATAATAATATTATTATTATCTACACTTTTGCTAAATTGAAAATTTTAACTTTATCTTCTGTGGTTTGCAAGAATATTCCAAGATAGGAATCACTTCTTGAGGAACAGGAATTGTGGATCTCAGTAAGGGATATTTGGCTCCCTATAGAGGGCTGGGAAGCAGTCACTTGGTCAGTCTGTCCTCGATTCTCTCACTTTAAGCAATGGGAGAATAACAATTACTTTGAAAAAAAGATGTCTGCTAGGAATGATGGCTGTGGGTTCACTCATGATGTCTTCTACATTGTATATTTACCTTCTGACAGGAGTAAGGAGGTCCTCACTGGATAAGTCTCTATGATGTGGGGCTGTGAGAAAACCCACATTAGCTCAGTAAGTTCCAAACTAAATTTAAAAAAAAGTAAATGTAAAACTGAGCAGTATGGTGGCCATGCTTTTTAAATTTATTTAGCAGTTTACAAGACTTATGTGGGTGGCACAGGGTCTACGGCTGCTGCCTCACAACTTCAGGAGCCCCCTGCTCACTGTGCAAGTTGTTTTTAGTGTAGGTTTTATTCAATTACCTTAGGATCCTCCTACATCCCAGACACATTCATAATAAGTTAAATGTTGGTTGGGCATAAGTTAGTGTGCCTTGCGATGGTCTGGTAGTCCTAAAAAAGGTTATTTAATCCTCTGCACCTAATGCTGTTGACATAGGCTCAACTTGCCCGAGACTTCAGAAACTGTATCAAATAGACTCAGATTTTGGTTGGTCATTTTCGTGAAGATGTCAGCTTGGCTTGGTATATTTGTAGAGATGCTGTATGTTACTGCAGCCATGCCCTGAAGAAATCATTTTCAACAACGGCTAAATGGACTGATATTATTATTTGGAAATATATTATTGTTACTATTACTATAACAAAACATTATGTACAATTCAGGGTCATACGGGGCAAACCCTATCTTGGCAGCACTGGGCACAAGGCAAGAACCATCCTTGGACTCTCACATTTACAAGTCACTAACTAACCTAAACTTCATGTTTTTGGGACTGTGGGGGGAAAACTAGAGAATCTGGATGAAAGCACATGAAGACAAAGGAAGAAAATGCAAACACCACACGGGCAATTATCTGGCATGGAATTCAAACTGACATCATTGAGTCCATGATGCATAAGCAATAACTTCTACCCTACCCTACCACCCAAACATTATTATTATTTGAAATATTTTCTGGTATAGTCCCTTTGCTATATTTGGCCTAGGCCATGACAGTTTTGTGTGGTGTGTATACATGTATATGTTTTAAGTCATTACAAGTATGTTTGTATGAAGGAATTTCCTCACTATGTAACATTTATTTAAAATCTCTGCTTTCTGTAGTTTTATGTACATGCACTGGTTTATATTAAATGTCTACAGGCTTTTGTGCAGTGTATGTGGGATGATGCCAGTGGTGGAGACAACAATGGACACAAGGATAACCTTCTCCCTTTTCCAGAAGTGGTGTGTTTGTTCTGTCAGTTCTGTGTACTTTTGCATTTTATTTGTGCATTTTGTAGGTTGTGCATGTTTGGTACAGAAATATCAATAATATATTGTGGTGGATGCCCAGGGCCTATCCCTGGCCAGGATGCCCTTTCTACACTTGGTCCGGTGGATCAGCCATGGGTGGCATACTACTTCCCCCGGAACGCTTGGTGGCAGCCACCCTGGATTGCATCGGGGCCACAGACATGGGACTTCGGAGCTCAGCCCTGTTGGGCTCTGTGCCCACTGCCAGGGGGAGCTGCACGGCTTCCTGAGCCTGTCTAGGCGGTGATGCAGCCACACCCGGAAGTGCAGCCGGATCTAGGTCATCAATCACCTGAAGCACTTCCGGGTGGGCTATAAAGGGAGCCAGCAGCCACCATCCGGGGGCCAGAGTCGGGAGGAGGAGGACAACACTTGCCGGGAGGAGTGGCGGTGAAGACTGTATTTGCTTTGCAATTGGACTTGTGTGCTTTGTGAGACTATGTTAGGGCTGAGGGGCACAGGGAAGACATGGCCCCCCAGCTGAAGAAAAATAAATAGTCTGTATTTTTATGTGTGCCTCTGTGTCTGTCTGTGTCGGGTCCGGCGCCTATATAGCACCTTTTATCACAATATGTACTTTTATTTTATTTGTTTTCCAGGATTTCCTTCTTCTTATTATTATTATTATTGAAAACATTTAGAACATTTTCCTAAACACCTGGTGCAGCACTGCTTTCTCCAGTTTGACTCAATGTCATTTTCAGCTGCAAGACTATATTGTTTTTTCCTTGAGCTGACCAAAGAAGGCCTCTGCTAGACATGTTCAGCATTAGGAAAATGTATGTTTAATTTAGAGCGTATTTTTTTAGTTAATAGCAGGAGGTAGCATGATGGAAGCAGTTTACAGGAGTCACAGAACATTATGGTTACAGCAGAGCCTAGGGCCAGAATAGGTGACCTTCACAGTGCCAGAATCAATAGCGATTAACTCAAGTGCTGTAGCTAGCAGCCTAAAACCCGCTGCTGCAGCAAAGTCTCATAAATCTCCTTGCTACGCTACACTGGGTAAGAGAACAGACAGTATTAACTCCATAAAAATGCTTGTACATTCTGTCTATGCAGATTTCAGCTATTGTGAAGAAACACTGCATTACTACTGTTTTGACCTGCAAAGATTTAATATTTTGTTTGTGAGTTCATTCTTTTGAGGACCCAATTGTCTAAATGCTTTCATATGTCTTTGTTTTTTTAACACAGGTCATCACTCATTTAAATTACTTGGCACATCGTAAACAACAGCTCACTACACACCACTGCTGCTTGCTGAAATGCTTTTATTACTGTTACAAATTTGGCTGACACCTTATCCAGGGTAGCTTGAAAGAGCAGGATATGTTATAAATGCTACCATGTTTATTTAAAACAACTGCAGCAGAGGCAGCTTAAGTAACTTACTCAGGACCACATAGTGTGGCGAAGGGAGGAACTGATGATCAAGTAACCTTGTGGTTTAAAATCCAACATGTTAGCCACTTCACCACACTGCCTGCCATGTAACGATAAAAGCAAGTAAAACACGACTGCTTAAGAAATTAGCATTTATGGTCCTTGAGTGTGCTATTTATAAAATACTGTTGGAAATTTCTTCCTTCATAGCACTTAAAGAGATGCACACTATCACAGACAATGTGGCTTATTAATGCATAGCAAAACATTTTCATTTACCACAAATCATACAAAGAGGCTGGGGTGTCATTCAAGAGCTTTACTTTAGGGCAGGGGTACTCAACTCCAGTCCTGGAGGTCCACAGTGCCGGCAGGTTTTCATTTCAACCAGGCCAGGCCGATAATAAAACTTAGTATTTAATTATACAGCTTGCCATTGCTTTCATTTTTCCAAAACAAACCTTTATCTCGTTGTAAAATTTTCATTTTCTCTCTTATTTATTTTAAAACATTGTATTAACAAAGGTACATCATGATGCTTGTACACAGGTTTACATGGAAGCATGAGTTAGCAGGAGAGCTGGTAGTTCCTTTGTCATTTGAACCATCATCATTAACTAATTGCTGGTTAAGAAAACAGGAACAAAATCTTAGCGCAGCTGCTCAAAACTAAAATAGGCAGTTAAGGGATCTAAATCGTAACAAACAAGCAAGAACCTGTCGCCACTGTGGACCTCCAGAACCAAAGTACTCTCTAAAATTGATCTCTTTCAAGAAATCACATTTCAAATCTAATCGAGCAAAGAAGTAACTTTTTGTTTTGACGGTATCTAATTTGTTTATTTAGACACTCTCAGACCTCCTCAGTTTCACTTACAGTCACAGGGGAGCTACAGTCTATCCTCAAAATAGTAGGTACAAGGTGGGAAACAACTCTGTATGGGGCATCAGTTCATCACAGGGCACAAACATGCTCTCACGCTTGGGTCGGTTTAGAGTCACCAACTAAACTATCCTGCAGATCCTTGAGGAAATGGAAAGAAGACCGGAGTATGCAAAGGAAATCTTTACCGATACAGAGAGAATGTACACACTTGACACATAAAATGACCAGGCAAAGATTTTGAACCCAAAATTCTGAAGCCGTAAGGCATCATCTCTAATCATTCCACCACTAGGGATGAGTCAAAACAGGTTTCGGTTTGCATTAAGTTTATCCACTAAAATACACTTTGCAGACGATTTCGTAATTGGGACACACAAAACTCACTCAACAGTTTTTTGGAAGTGGAAAGCAGGGAATACTGCTCAATATGACTCATACACATTTCTGTGTTTACCTGTGTTCTTTTAGACAGCTGCATAAAGCATGTCATAAATATCACACCGACAAAATCAATTCTTTCTATGCCTCTCGTTTATATCACTGTGGACGAGTGCAGTGTTGCAGTATATCTGTTTATTATTTTTGTTAATTTTGAATTATTACTTTTCATATTTTTATATTGTGTTTAGTTCATAATTGCATATTGTCCCTTTAAGTGTGCCACCAATGCTTGTGTTTTGCGGCTGGAGCCGTAGGAGGCAGGACCATCCTGACATTACTCCTTCTGGGCCCACTTTCTGGCTATTTAAGGCTAAGCTCAGATCAGGAATTCATTGGGTTTGTTTGGAGTTTGTGCAAATTATTGGGCTTTCTCCACAGGTAAACTCAGTACCCAGAATGTCATCACTATCAAAAAACCCCTACCCTGCCCTGCTGTCACCTAGCAACTGTCTTATCCTAGTTGAGGATACAAACACTTCCAGTGATATTTTTCCACTCGAGATCATTATTTAAATACTAAAGGATAATCACATTTATGAGGAATGAAACAAAAATTAAACTCCTTTCTTCTTGTGCAAATGAAACAAATTTCACTTCTTCAGTCAATTCAATTCATTCAGTCCTGCAACAAAAAAGGATTTCAGGAAGGTGCATCTAATAAAATGACCCGTCTGTGTGTTTTGTTTTTAAAAGCACAGACTCTATAGCACACTACAGCAATGGATATGCACAATACTTTTTGAATGATTTGGCCAAAAACACAAAGTAAGGTTAATCTTTGAACACTAAATTTTGGAGTTAAATCCCAGAATTTAAAAATTATTTTATATATGTATCTGTACAAACAGATCATTGGGCTTTATTATAGGTGAACATCATTAGATGCATGTGACAGTAAGTGTGAAAATCTTAAAACCAAAAGCCAAAAAAGAGTCTAATGAGAATGACATTGACATATTGATAGTCAAATTCTTTTGTTCCAAATAAAACACACACATGCTTACCAACCATACCCTCCAAAGCATGTTATTGGTTCAATATGGCACTGAAAGTATATTTTGGCAAATTTCATAATTCAGTTGGTGAAAACAGTTTTATTGTATTTCTGCTATATATTTAGTCAAATTAGAAACACCACTCTAATCGTTTAATGTCTGTTAAATGTTTATCCTTGTGTGGACACTAGGGGTTGCTGCCGCCCAGTTGTACCCACCAGACAGATGTCCCAGACACACGTGTAAAAGCACCAGAAGAGTCTTTAACAATTTTCTTCAATAAATAGTGCACCAAGCACCACACAATCCACAATTCTTCAATCAATACAATTACAATAATCAATAATCACCAACAATCCTCCACTCCCAGCAGGTCCGTCCTCTACCACCCAATTCCGGCTCGATCTGCTGGGGTTTTCCACAGTCCTTTTAAAGTCTCTGACCCGGAAGTATTTCTTCTCTGGGTCAACACCACATCTTCCTTCATCAAGTGTCCCGGAAGTACTGTGGGCTTCTGTCCTCATGACCCCGAAGTACTTCCGGGTTGGCGTAACCGTAATAATCCCTGGCTTCTTGGTGAGCTCCTGCTGGCAGCACCCACCAGGGCTGAAGAGACGGACTCCATGTCCCATGCTGCCCTGCAGGAATCCGAGGAACCATTTCCATCCAGGGGAGCTGCCATCTAGCGTCCCAGGGGATGTAATACCCTGAAAAGGCTGTTTTCTTCTGTAGAGGGACATCCCGGCCGGACTGAAATGCCAGCTGTCCATCACACTTATTAGAAACAGACCATATGATACCTGAAGATACATTGTACATGCATGCCATGTCTAAGCATATACTGTATTTCAAGACTAAGAACAGCACAAAGACAAACATTATAGTTACTGTATTATTTTACTGCATTAATATCACAGCGTGATCAGGTTTTATAGGAAATGTTCTGTTTAGCAAACCTGCTGCCTACAGAAATGTACATTTCTTCTGCCAATATTAGCTTTTGCAGACACATATCTGACAAAATAAGCTTGATGGTTGGAAGGCAGCTTCAAATTATACCTCATGCTAAATAGACGCAGCAACAGATCTGCCGGTATTATGGATAATAGATGTCACATACAATCTCAAGACCACATTATCACAGTTCATCACAGTATTCATGGTATAAACAAAAAGTTAGGACTTCATTATTGCTTGAACTTTTTCGGCACACTATGAAATATTAAGTTGCAAATGAATAAAGCAATTTCACCATGTGCTCTACTTTTATTGATTTGGTCTGAGCACACATACAAATTGATTTTTATAGATATATGACATTGAGAAACAGGCAGATATGGTATATTAGAAAAAAATGGAATTATAGTAATAAATGTCTATTTTAGAATTTGACGTTTAAATTATTTTTATAATGTTCTTGCCAGTACCTTAAGTCTCTTCCAGCACCAACTGTTAATCGTATATCAGATATGTATTATAACTAGCAATAGTTTTAAGTAACATGAGCATTGCAAGAACATCATCACAGTGGTGATTTTTTTTCTCTTAATTAAACTGGAAAATTATACTTGAAAAAACATTTAGACAAAAAAGCCAGAGTTAGACTGCAGCTTTCCATTTATTCCAAATTCTGGATGAATTATTTAATCATCTTTAAATCATGACCATAATGATGTCAACTGATAAAGACTTTTTAATAAAATAAAGCTAGGGGGCTTTGCCCCCTGCTCGCTTCGCTCTCCAACCCCCTGGCCTGCGCTACACGACAGCCACTTCGATTCTCTGCCGCTCTCATATGTGGATTTCACTTTCACTAAACAACAAATTCTCACAGATACGCATCTTCATTGGGAAGAAGCACTACTTTTCCCTGATGGCAACACGAATTAGACGATCCACAAGCCTCTGACTTAAAGTTTAAATCCAAACAATATATTTGATCTCTTTTCGCTGTTCCGTTATTTCACCTAGTAACAATTTCCATTTGTTTGCCCTAATGCAATCTTTACTACCATTTTTTGAGACTTTTGAGTTTTAGTACTTTCATTATCTCTAACCTGCTCTGCATGTGTATTGCGTTTTGGAACCTCTTTACAACGATCTACTTTGTCATCAACTCTTTTTCTTTTATTTCCTTCAGTACATTAACATACTTATTTGAATACGTAAGAGCAACATTCAGATCATGTGGAATTAATTGCAAATGATTACTTGCCATTTATATGTGATTATATTCTATCATGCAAGAATACTTTGGGCAGAAACAACACAATCATTCACATGAGCACAAATTTAAGATGATTTGTGACTTCTAAAGAGGCGATGAGTAGGAAGGATTTAGGAAGATTTATTTTTGAATACAGATATTTTGTAAATTGTTTGTATGAACTTTCAGGAAGTAATTATAGGAGCATTCTATGCACATTTCCATAAATGAGGCCCCCAGGATGCGCTTTTCTCTACACAGCTTCTTGAACTCCAATATCTGTTTTTTGCATAACACATTACATAGTCAGGCAATTAGGTTCCTTGCTTTATATCCAAAAGTGTTTACAGTATAACATAACATTTTATTTGTCTATTTAAATGCGTGGATGACAAAAATGCTGTGACAACATAAACCACTAAATATATTTCTGAGATTGCTTTCAATAAGGTTTTATGCATCTAGTATAATGATTCTTTTGTATACTTGTACATTTGCACTTGTGTACATTTAACTGTATTTTTCCCATTGCTTATTCTATTTTGAAGGTTGTCCAGGACATTATTAATTTCTCTTGCCGCTCCTTTGTAATTGCAGTACCTCTTATTGTCGTGCCATCTGATAGAGAGGGGCAGAGAAGGAGTATCTGCAGAAAAATTACCCTTACATATGCAGTGACAAACCTTGGCATCAAACCAGTAAGTCTGGAGCTGTGAGACAGCAGCTAACCCCTGTGTCACCAAGAAGCCCTGGCATTTGGATATTAAACAAAGAATATACTCTATCTATCTATCTATCTATCTATCTATCTATCTATCTATCTATCTATCTATCTATCTATCTATCCTGCCTACTATGCTAAAATTAGGATCTATCTATCTATCTATCTATCTATCTATCTATCTATCTATCTATCTATCTATCTATCTGTCTGTCT
>JANRMT010062800.1:7116915-7132570 GCA_026402145.1 Polypterus bichir lapradei
TGGCCATTGGACCTTACACTTATTCTATGTTAATTAATGTTGACTTACTTTATTTTCTTACTGTGTCTCTTATTTTTCTATTCTTCATTATGTAAAGCACTTTGAGCTACATTTTTTGTATGAAAATGTGCTATATAAATAAATGTTGTTGTTGTTGTTGTTGTTTGCAATAAAAACTTTCATAAGCATGTGTTTTCAAAGCACAAGACCATGTGAAAAATGTGGTTTCATTGATACAACCGGCAAAATTTGTTCAGATGTTCTGGTATGTCCCCAACAACAGCTAAGGTGCCTGATATGGTGAACTAGAGGACTGTGATCATGGCTTCCCTTAAAGGAAATGGATTGATAAAGATTTGACTTGCTGTAAAGGCCCTTTAAGGCTAGGGCCATAACAGGAGAGTGTGGGAAAGAGGAAGGACATGAAAAGAAAATGTTTTGTTGTGGTAGATAAGGGGTGGAAAAGTGGAAAGGATACTTTGCTGGATTAGAAAAGGGTTCAAGCCTGTTTATGAATGCTCAGAAGAGCCAAAGCTTTTGTTTTGGGCACTTTGTATTCACCTTATTGAGGTTTCAGTTTTTAATGCTGTTCAGCTTATTTATTCTTCATTTTTTCATTATCTACCACTGTATTTTTTATACACAAAGTTCACGATTCATGTAGAGCATATACTTAATTGCAGAAGTGTCGCATAATTGAAATGAATCTAACAGAAAGCAACTGTAGTCTGTAATCCAAGAGACATCACTCACAACACTCACTCACTCACAGGTGTCATTCTCGACATGTCCTCTCCAAAGCATTTGTCAAGTGTACTAATAAAAAGCCTTGCATTTTCATTGTTACAGATCACATACTAGTACACAAGTGACTTTATAACATAAGAAAGGAAATTCTAAATAGGAAAAAGATACAAATTTAAAAAAAGATAGAGGGTGTAACAATCCCATTGGAGGCCATTGACTGTCCTAGTACGAAGTAGCTGAAGGTATGGCCACAGGGGTCTCAAACTCAGGTACTGGGAGGCCAGTGTGCCCTCTTTATAGGTGTTCATAGATTATATTATTTATTTACACTGTACACTACTCTCATTTTGCTCCATTAATAACAGTAGGCCAAACATTTACCTCTAATAAGAGTAGTAATTCCTTTAGCACACTTTTTTATTTCTTTTGTTTTTTAATATTTTATATATTTTTTAATTTATTTTTATATTTTATATTTTTTTATCTTACTGACAGACCTCAGTATGTGCATCTCGGGAACTGCAGGCCTGACATTGTGGTCAGCAGCACAGGAGCGCCGCAGGGGACTGTACTTTCTCCGGTCCTGTTCAGCCAACATACATCAGACTTCCAATACAAGTCGGAGTCCTGCCACGTGCAAAAGTTCACTGACGACACTGCTATCGTGGGCTGCATCAGGAGTGGGCAGGAGGAGGAGTATAGGAACCTAATCAAGGACTTTGTTAAATGGTGTGACTCAAACCACCTACACCTGAACACCAGCAAGACCAAGGAGCTGGTGGTGGATTTTAGGAGGACCAGGCCCCTCATGGACCCCGTGATCATCAGAGGTGACTGTGTGTAGAGGGTACAGACCTATAAATACCTGGGAGTGCATCTGGATGATAAATTGGACTGGACTGCCAATACTGATGCTCTGTGCAAAAGTGGACAGAACCGACTATACTTCCTTAGAAGGCTGGCGTCTTTCAACATCTGTAATAAGATGCTGCAGATGTTCTATCAGACGGTTGTGGCAAGCACCCTCTTCTACACGGTGGTGTGCTGGGGAGGCAGCATAAAGAAGAGGGGCGCCTCACGCCTGGACAAACTGGTGAGGAAGGCAGGCTCTATTGTAGGCATGGAGCTAGACAGATTGACATCCATGGCAGAATGACGGGCACTGAGCAGGCTCCTGTCAATCATGGAGAATCCACTGCATCCACTGAACAGGATCATCTCCAGACAGAGGAGCAGCTTCAGCGACAGACGGCTGTCACCGTCCTGCTCCACTGACAGACTGAGGAGACCCCACACTATGCGACTCTTCAATTCCACCCGGGGGGGTAAACGTTAATATTATACAAAATTATTGTCTGTTATATCTTCATTGTTATCACTCTTTAATTTAATATTGTTTTTTATCAGTATGCTGCTGCTGGAGTATGTGAATTTCCCCTTGGGATTAATAAAGTATCTATCTATCTATCTATCTATCTATCTATCTATCTATCTATCTATCTATCTATCTATCTATCTATCTATCTATCTATCTATCTATTTACGTTTTCCTCTATTACATTAAAGGGTCAGTTTGTCTTTTGCCTTCTGCTGTACGACAGTAGAGGATTCTTAATAGCAATGTTAATGTTTGGGAAGCACCATATACTGGAATGATAAATGCCGTGCTTTTCATTACTACAAATCCAATTGATGGCACATTGCTAAAAGTAATGCTGAATAATGCCAACAGAGTGAAACCATCAGAATGACAGAAACTGACTCATATTAAACAGATATATACAGTATGTATTAATACAGTCCATATCACTTTCAGTGCCACAGAAATGGCTGAAAATGGAATTGTCCATTGTCCAACACGTGAGCCTGTGGAGTGAAAATGATGGGGATGGATAAGGGGGTGACAGAGTAAGTTAACTGGCTTTCCCCCTTTTCCTTTAGAATGGAGGAGATCCCACCAGACCGTGACATCATTTTCCCCACTCCACCAGAAGTTCCGGCCCTTCAAGTTCCTGCAGTACATAACAAGCCGCACAACCAGATGCAGACATTCATTTTAGGATCAGCTCTCAAGGAGGACAGCTCATCTTGAAAACTACACTTTCACAGAACACATTCCATTTTATTATATTGATAGTTCTGTCCTAATACAAAATGTTCAGCATTCCCTTTGGGGAAATTTCAGCATCCATTAAACAAGGTACCAAGGTGGCACACAACACCTTTTGACGGCTTTTCTACTCTCCTATTCGCAGTTCATCATACGGTTTTCTTAGGCATCTCGCCACTGATAATATCTAAGTAGCCACCCAGTCATATCACAAGACATTTTCAGAATTGATGTTGTACTTGAGAATCATGGCAAGCTATGTGGTAATCTGAGATTTATATGACTAGGCAAGGTTTACAATATGCTATTCTGAAATTTTAATGAGATTTATCAATTTAATTTATAAATAAAAACCAATACCAAAGGCAAGCATTGTAGTGATGACCCTGATTAAAACAGATTTAATATGTCAAACAACAATTTAAGTTTTCTGGTCCAATCCTCTTTTAGTTAATGGTTGCTTCTAACTTCATTCTGAGATATTTCTATGCTGCTTCATCCACTATTTCTAAAGCTCAACTTATAATGAAAACACAGCAGCATGGGGCGCATGTCTGAAACTCTTAAAGAATAGGGTTTCGGCCCATCACAAGACACCATTACACCCGCTACCAACCTTCTCATCTTTGTGATGTGTGTTGAAATCCGAGTACTGAAAGAAAAATGTCTATTGACAGGGAAAGCACAAGCAAACTCCACACATAGAGTGACGGGACCAGAAAGTGAATCAGTTTGCAAAAAAAATTAAATAAAAAGTACTATCACTAGTCACATTGTGATTATAGAAAAAAGCAATAAATGAACAAAATATCCCATATATTACAGTATTAAAATGGAAACCTGGAAAGCTAAGATAGCTATTTATCACCACAGTTTGAATGTTAAGGTTTCATAAATGTTTCACTCTTTATTATATTTAGGTGTGAGCCAAGGTTTGTTTTTACAATTATTTTATTGAAAATTATACTACTCTGTCTATTATACAAAATCCCGGAGAATAAAACAAAACTAATATTAGGTAATTTAAAGTTTAACAGTCAGTTACAGCACACACAGTTTACTATTGCTTAGGACTGTAATTATGGACATTAGGTAATTTATGAAAAATATTTCAAGAGATCTTGGATTTTCCTGTTCTCGCTGGGACCACAAAGTCAAAATGTGATAATTATTGTAATTGTCAAATAATACATAGAGGTAAGTAAAGAGCACAGACCTCCACAGAATATGTTAGAGCAAAAGAATAACATGTAGAATTTGTACTGGAATATTGAAAAGTCAGGACAAAAGATTTGTGCAATACTGTAAATATGTTGGTCCAGAGAAATGTGAAACTGCAATTCAGCTACACCTATACATTTAGAAACATCTCCTAGGTATGATACTTTGCAGTGTAATTTGAGTCAAGCGGGAGTCCACTTTGAGAAGTTCAACAATAAATAAATACATACACACAATGTCAACCCCATTTGAATTCATTTTAAACAGAGTTACCATATGAGTCACAACGTATAAGCATTTTTTAAAATGAATACATTGCCAAATATTCAACAAGTGCCAAAATGTTTGGTAACTCCTTCCACAAAATGCACTACTACACTAAAAGTTCAGCTTACCTTTCTCGCATGTTCTCGACCAGTACCCAGTCCCAGTGCAGTCACAGATGAATCGGTTCCAACCTTCTTTGCACACTGCATTGTTTTTACATGGATAGCTTTCGCATTGTTTAGAGTTGATCTTCGAACACAGCGGCTTTATGCCAGCACCATTTTGTGCTTCCGCTATCTGGCGGATATCCTTGCTTTGTCCATTGATGAACAGATCTCGAATGCACCCCACATAGCCGTAATTAAGCATGGCAGTCCAGAGCTCTGTAGGCAAGATGAGGCCCGCCCGATTTTCTGGTAGTCCGCCTAGATACATGTCCCCTTCCAAATCAAGAATTTCATTTTCTCCACTGGCGGTAAAAGGAATCCTCAGGTTGTTAACAGTTATAGTTCCTGAAAAAAATCAAAAAAGCAAAACATGTTTACAAAGTTTTAATATTGAAGATTTTATAGTGTACTTCTCTGTAACAGTCAAAAATCTGTAAAGATGCAAAACTTTGGTAGCCCTAATACAAGGTCAGGATCACTCAAGGTTGTGTTACGTTCTCTCTGTATCGGCTTAATTTTCTAATCCCATCATAAACCTCACTATATTAAGTTTCATTTTTATCCTTCATATGTTATACTTTTCAAAAATAATGATGTAATTACCAGCCAACTCCCAATTTTTAAAGAAATTATATAATCATTTGAATCCTCTTGTTGCAATTTGAATTATGAGATGGTTATGAAATTATGAATTATGAAATGAAATGGATAGCAAATCAAGTGCTGTACACTATTCAATAACACCATCCGAATGAGGTTGTTGCAAAGCACTGTGGTAAAATTTTGGTTAACCTCCTTGCTATTGATGAAAAATATGATTTTTGAAACACCAGCCTAGTTACGTACTCCATGTTTTATGAACAAATGCTCTTATAAAGAACAATAGTTAACAAACTGGAGGTCAGGTAGGAAGGGCTTTATTATATAAAGGCACCATTCTGTATAAGAAGCCCCTCTTTATATCAATAAGGGAATCAGCTGAGGGAGCATGCCGCAGCTCTTGCGTCATTTAGGATTAGAATTAAATTATTTTAGTACTTACAAAGGCACTTTATAAAGGTTAAGCAAATGCCACTCGTATATCAGCTTCTCAGGTCAGATTTTCTTCTGTTTCCTTTGTTTTCACCCCCATAGTCCCCATAGATGGAATGAACAAACAGACATAGTACTTTCTCACTGCCTTGTTGCCTTAGCTAATCCTTTTGGGCGGAAAGAGGCTTCCAAGCGAAGAGCTCAACTGTTTAATAAGTGGATGGCTGCTGCTGGGCCTCTTCTGTGGATCTACCGCTGCTGTAAATTATGATGTCTTAAGCAAATATGCACTCATGATTTTTACAGAAAGTCAATTTCTCTAACAGAGGTTCTCTTGGTTTTATTTATTTGGAAGATAGGACCCTAATCGCTGGAAAGTACCAAACCAAAAGTTTTGAAAAGTCCACACCACAGGGAGCAGAGATCAATACATATAATCTTGTAATGGCATGCCGGCAATTTGATTTCACCCCATCTTCTGTTCAGCTCTTATTCCCTCGTGTTTCTGCAAGGTCAGCTGAGCTCTTACATAAGACAAGACTTATTTAATGATTGCCAGTAAAGTAATTGTCAACTCCTAAGACTCAAAGGCAATTAGAGTAGCCAGTTTTCAAAGTTATAACAAGAAATCTCTCTGAAATGTTTCAGCATACATTCAATAAAGCTCCAAGTTGTCTTTGTCAGACAGAGAATTATCTGAGCCATTAAACTTGAACATGATAAAGGTTTGTGTTTTGTTATTCAAATTAGTCCCGTACTGGATTACCATGAAATACAACAGAGGCTTGTCAATGCATCTATGAGAGTAAAGGATCCTCACTGACTTGAAATAGTGGAGCTTATGGGAGCAGGGGTTTCATCACATATGGAGAAGCTAGCTATAAGTAATTCTGAACACTTTGGCAGCAGGCTAGTTCTTAAAATGAGGCCTTGGATCTTTACAGAAGGGTAAGGAAATTTCCTTCACACAACACCAGTGGACTTCTTAGGTATATAAATTGGACAGCTAACATATTTTTCCATTCCACCTAACCTTTGTCTGCCTTTACTTTTGTTCTTATATTGCAAGTCCAGCAGAGCTTAAAGGGAACAAGCTCTCTACAAGGAAGAGCAGTCAATCATTCAAACCAATAGAGTTCCACTTGGGCTTGATTGGCTGTGAGGATTGGAGAACACCATTCGAACATTGACAGCCCAGTTACATTGGTGAAGTGACCCAGATTTGGCAAGGAGATTATGTGTGAAATCACCTCACTGTGATTGTTGAGATTTTGTGAGAGAAGACTGTAGTAGGGCTAAAATACAGCAAACCTTCTATGAAGGGGAGGGTCCTATCATGGCTCTAAGTGCATCTTGTGCTCTGACTAACATTGCTTTCAAAAGCATATTAGCCTTTCAAAGCCATTGCCAAATATCTCATATATATTTCTTTTCTGGTTCGTCCTGCTTCCACCTCAAATCCGGTCCCGCCCACATGCAGCCGACACGGCATTTCTCAATTCCTATTCGTCCTCTTCCAAACTTGTCCCCATGCTGCCAGCGGCTCCTCTTCAAAACCGGTCCCGCCCACATGCAGCCGACACAGCATTTCTCAATTCCTATTCGTCCTCTTCCAAAACTGTCCCCATGCTGCCAGCGGCTCCTCTTCAAAACCGGTCCCGCCCACACGCAGCCGACACAGCATTTCTCGCCAAGCTTCTGAAGTACGCTTAAAAAATGTACTTCTCCAGCTAGATTCCATGCTCAGAACCATCAAACCCTTTGCTAAATCATACAAACACATGCATGAAATCACTCAGTCCAATCCAACAGCATCTGTACGAATGCTTTTCGAGGAAAACCCTAGGCAGGATTTACGACGATATAATGCCCCGACATGTCACACCAATGTTGCAGCGATTTTCGTCAGAGAAGATGGCGAACCGCCTGCCGAAAGGGACATTTGCATCTGTCCCATAGGCAACTCCTGTAAACAGATCTCCACGCTCAATATGAATTGCGATCCTATGGTTTACCCACTTTTATTCCTTTACAGATACATTGGCTGGCACAAAGATTTACAACATGTTCCCGATAAAAGAACCGCCAAGTGAATAAGGCTTACTCAATGCCAATTTTATGCGTACAGATTAGCAATGAGGAATACATTTAGTATTTTGCACTCCAGTGGCGAACTATTCCAACAGTACGTCGTAGATGCGTATGTTAAAACAGAGGGCGCGCAGCTGAACTATCTCATATTAGATCAACCAGATTTGCGCATGGAACAATACAAAGGACTGTCAGATGCACTGCAAGCAAATGCTGAAAATAACAACGTACGTGTAGGCAAAATGATCATATTACCGTCCACATTTCCAGGAAGTCCAAGATACATGCAACAAAACTAGCAGGATGCCATGGTCATAGTACGTAAATTCGGACAGCCTCATTTATTTATCACTTTCACATGTAATCCTGCTTGGCCGGAAATTCTACATGCACTGTCGGATACCCAAAGACCAGAGCACAGACCTGATATTGTAGTATGAGTCTTTTGGATTAAGCTGCAGGAATTACTTGGAGACATTCTACAACAACATCTTTTTGAGGTTGTTGTTGATTATATTTACGTAATCGAATTTCAGAAGCGCGGCTTTTCTCATATCCACATGCTGTTTACTCTTCACAATAATTCTAACAACCAGTCTTCAGCCACGGTCAGTTATACGTGGCTTTTTCTAGGGTTAGATCTTTCGACTCATTATCTGTCACCACCACCAAAACACCTATTCGCACCTGTGTCTTTCAAGAAGTATTTATTTCTTCTTGATTTCTGAATTCCTTTCTCACCGTTTTCCGTTTCTATTCTTACACCGCCGTATGCTACGGTGGGCTTCGGCTAGTTCAGATATATTGTTATCATGATGTTTGCAAGTTGCCTTGGATATGATAACAACAGAGGGTGGCACTGCTCACATTATCTCCAAATGAGTGCATTTGAGTCCTGGCTTGCTCACTGTCATTGTTGAGTTAGCAAGTTCAACCCTGACTATGTAGGTTTTATACCAGTTTTCTCAACCACATACCAAATATTAGGTATGAGAGGGGTAAAGAGAAGCGGTATGAGTGACTCAGAATGTGCTGTTCCCCTATAATGGACTAGTGCAACGTTCAGGGTTGGCTCTGTCCATCGGCCTCATTCTGCCTGCAACCCTAAATCTTAATTAGTGAGTTAACTAAACGAACAGCAAGGAAACATGGCAATGCCATGGTCAGTATCTGTGTGGAGTTTTCCTTTATTTTCTTTTAGTACTCGTTGACTTTCAAAGCCAGCCAAAATGTATACATAATAGGTAAATTAGTGACTCTAAGTTGATTCTGCATGAGTTAGCACTGATATGTACTTGGGTACATGTGCCAACAATGCTACACGTGTTCAGTTAACTGGTAGCCCTAACTTGTGAGTGAGAATTTTTGCATGAGTGTACCCTGTGATAGACTGTCTAGGGTTAGTTCCTGATTTGACTTGAATGTTGTCAGACCCCATATATCCCTAAAACTGGACTAGCTGGCTTCTATAAATAGCCATATGTGAAATGGATCATTAATAAGTTACCCCAAAAAGTTGTATTGATTCAAGACTAGCAGCTGGGGACGACCATGTACCCATTGAGGCAAAACAGGACAGCACTGAGAATCAAGATGTAATCCGCTCTTAGTACATATTTATCTGATTGCCATCACTGATACTCCTTTGCTAAATCATTTAGTTCACACTTTCGTTCATAACCATCACTAGCCTACTCTTGTTTGCACTAAAGTTCAATTTTTTAAGGCACCACTTTATGCAGTCATGCTGCTGGAAGCTCATTTGGAAGTACACATGGGTATATTGTATTTAAAAGGATAATATTTAATCGAACAAGTATGAAGGTTATAAAGACTGAGTCTTGTTATATTTGTTCGACCTTTCAAGTTAATCTAAAATGACTGCTATGTGTAAATTGGTCTTGTAGGAAAAGAAAAAGGTAAAAACACCAGCTGGGATGGAGACAGAAGTAATACAATACACAATATGATGGCAGCTGCTATTTTGGGTAAACTGCAGTGGATGTACCTGTTTAACATACTTTGATTATTTAGGATGAGACAGCAACCAGATATTATTCCACAGCACTTAGGAGCCTTATGCTGATTTTAGCCCCAACATAGTATATCGGTTACTTGGCTAATTTGAGGTTATAATGTTTTGACTTTATTATGCTTATTTTTAATATTTATTTATTTGATTACATTATCAAATCCACCACTCTGGATTTGGTTAGTATAGTGTCATAATTTGTTAGGGTCATGCCTAATGTGCACATGTGTGTATGTGATATTAGGAGCAGGCCATATGTATTGCCATTTTCCTGATTTCTGGATCTATTTTCTTGGCTGTTTTTTCTGAAATGTATTTTCAATACAGTTTTGAAATGCATTTGCATATAATGTGAGAAGCACCTACTGCAATAGCCATATCTGCCTGTCTGTCTGCAGTCAGTCTAAATAAAATTTTATTGTGGGACACTTATTCTTTAAGAATCATTCTTGAGATATATTATTTTAAGTTGAGAAATCTCAAACAGACCACGCTGTACTAAGATTTGAAATTTCAAAATACCTCTTTGAAAAAAATTGGCGAATGCACAACCTCTCCTATCTTAAAGTGGAGAAACATTCCATTCAACTTCAGCTACGAATTAGTGTATTGTTACAGTGTTACCTTAACACACAGTTCGCTATGTTATCCACAAATGCAGGTTAAAGCTCTGTTATGAAAAGAAGAATTCATATGTGAACATGATCCAGAAACGCTACCGTTTTCTCAGGTAAAAAACATCATCTAAAATGTACTAAGGGAAAGTGGAAAACTGTTCTGTGGTCAGACGAATCAGACTAAAGCTTAGAAGGATCATCTGGCTTGCAATCAGTGCTCAGTTCAAAAGCCTGCATCTCTGATGGTATGGGGTTCATTAGTGCCTATGGAATTGGCAGCTTGCACATCTGGAAAGGCACCATCAATGCTGAAAGGTATATATATATATATATATATATACAGGTTTTAGAGCAACATATACTCCCATCCAGATGATGTCGTTTTTCGGGAAGGCCTTGCATATTTCGACAAGACAATGCTAAACCACACACTGTATCTATTACAACATAAAGGCTTCATAGTAGAACAGTCTGGGTGCTGAATTGGCCTGCCTGCAGTCCAGACCTTTCACCAGTTGAAAACATTTAGTGCTTCATGAAACAAAAAAAATACAACAAAGAAGACACAGGACTGTTGAGCAGCTAGAATCCTATATCAGACAAAAATGGAATAACATTTCTGTCCCAAAAGTCCATCAAATGGTCTCCTCAGTTTCCAGACGTGTACAGACTATTGTTTTTTTTATTTGATTTTATTGTAATCATTCCATACAGATAGATCAATTTTTGCAAAAGATTGGATTGAAAACAAATCAACCCCCACCCCTGAGAAAGAGAGCATGGCCAACGGAGTAAAACTTAAAGCTTGTAAATATACATAAATTGATGAGTTTAATAGGTGGATAAAGATAAATGCAGAAGAAAAAGAAATGGGAAGAGAATCTGCTTCCTCAGTGCTTTAAGAGCTAATTCTAAAATATTGCTGATTAGATCCTGCCAGGTTTTGAAAAAGTTCTGCACAGATCCTCTAACTGAGAATTAGATTTTTTCCAATTTCAAATAGTATAAAGCATCAGTTACCCACTGACTTAAAGGAGGAGAGTTAGGATTCTTCCAGTTCAGCAAAATAAGTCTGCGTGCCAATAGTGTAGTGAAGGCAATCACAGTTTGTTTGTCCTTCTCCACTTTAAACCCATCTGTGAGCCCACCAAACACAGCTGTTAGTGGGTTAGGAGGGATTGTCACACCAAGGCTGTCTGACAGGCACTTAAAAATGTTTGTCCAGAATGATGTTAATTTGGTGCAGGCCCAAAACATGTGGCCCAGTGAGGCTGGGACTTGATTGCAGTCTTGACAGAGGGGACTGGGCAGTCTAATGGTCTGGAATCCCTACAGATTTTAATTTTTTCTCCAGCCGTCTGGAGTTTTTTTTTTGTTTTTTCTGTCCACCCTGGCCATTGGACCTTAATCTTATTCTATGTTAATTAATGTTGACTTATTTTATTTTCTTACTGTGTCTTTTATTTTTCTATTCTTCATTATGTAAAGCACTTTGAGCTACAGTACTTTTTGTATGAAAATGTGCTATATAAATAAATGATGTTGTTGTTGTTGTTGCAGCGTTCGCAGGTTGGATCTCACCCTGGAAACATTTTGGAGAGTTTTAAGCAAGACAGATGTGCTCGATATATAATTTTGAGTTGAATAATTGTATGCTTTGCGCATATGGAGCTCAAGTGAATTCTCTGCATTGCTACCTTCCACTCCTTTTCTGATATGTTGAGTGAAAGATCTTTTTCCCATTGTACTCTTGGATCTTTGAAAGGGAGGGACTGTAAAATATTTTTATATATTGCAGAAATGCTGTCTGAGTCCTCGAAACTGAGCAATATTTTTTTCAGCATAGAGGAAGGTGCAAGATGGGGAAAATCAGGCAGGTGCTGTTTAAAGTTTCTAATTAGAAGATAGTTAAAGAAATGTGTCACTGGAGAGTTAAATTTGTAATGTAATTGTTCATAGGATTCAAAGATGTTGTCTATATAAAGATCTCTAAGCAATTTAATCCCAAATATTTTTCAGATATTAAAAACTGCATATGTTTGCGAGGGTTGAAAAAGGTGGTTCTCATGCAGAGGTGCCACAGATAAAAGATTCTCTATCTTAAAATTCTTTCTACATTGGTTCCATATTCTGAGTGAGAGAAGCACAATTGGGTTATTAGTATATTGACGATAACTTGCATTTATTGGGGCACGAAGCAGGCAATATAAAGAAGTACAGCAGGATTTTATTTCTATTGCACACCAAGCCTGTGTATGTTCATTTATTTGTGTCCAGGTTTTTATAGCTTGTATGTTTGCTGCCCAGTAATAAAACTGAAAGTTGGGTAGAGCCATGCCACCTTCTGCCTTAGATCTTTGTAGGTACGCTCTTTGGATATGTAGATGTTTTGAGTTCCAAATAAATTAGGTTATGGTTGAATCTAATTGCTTAAAAAATTATTTATTGATGTATATTGGAATGTTTTGAAATAAAAAGAGAAGCTTAGGAAGGATATTCATCTTAACAACGTTAATTCTTCCAGCTAAAGTGAGATGAAGGGCTGACCATCTATGCAAGTCTTGCTTAATTTTTCCCATACAGACGGCAAAATTCTGTTGATAAAGAGCTTTATGTTTACTTGTGATATTTACCCCTAGGTATTTAAACTGATCTGCAATGATAAAAGGGAAGGTGTCCAATCTAATATTGTGTGCTTGAGAATTCACAGGAAACAGCACTCTTTTATTCAAATTAATTCTAAGACCAGAGATCTTTTGAAATTCTGTAAGTGCTGTTAAGACTGCAGGCACAGTATTTTGTGGGTCTGATATATACAGAACAATACCATCTGCATATAGAGAAATTTTCTGTTCAAGTCCTTCTCTGATAATCCCCTTTATCTCATAAGCATTTCGACAGTGAACTGCCAGTGGTTGAATGGCGATTGCAAATAGCAGCGGTGACAAGGGGCATTCTTGTCTGGTACCACGTTCTAGTTTAAAGTAGCCTGAACAAATGTTAATACAAACTGAAGCTTCTGGATTGGTATACAGTAGTTTGATCCATGCACAAATGTTCGGGTCAAACCACCAATCGGGTCATGAGAGAAGAGTGGGGAACGTGGTAGTCTGAAGGAGGAATAGGAATCGAGAAAAGTGGCGTGGGGATGTATGGGAGCCCACAGGCAGCGTGGGGAAGGGTTTGGAAGAGGACGAATAGGAATCGAGAAATGCCGTGTGGGTTGCGTGTGGGGGGGGGGGGGTGGGGGGCGGATGTGAAGAGGAAGCAGGACGAACCAGAAGAGAAATATATATAAGCGATTTAAAATGTCAAAGACTTCATGACTGAAGTTTCACAAAAAGGCAACACAATATTCCACACACTGACAACTCAACGTCCTGTTGATATCCAGAATAATAAATAACACCTCTTACAATAAAGGCAATGTGACTGAAGGTCTAACATGATATGCGACTCTATAAGCTGGTGAGGTATTCTTGAGAAGCATCAGAGATTTATTTCGTTTCAGAGTTGTTTTGTCCTGCCTTTGCCACAACTCCTTCAAATTATAATGAATATCTTTGTTTTAAAAATATGATTTGTACATGCTGTAAAAAAATTAGCATAGAACTATTTTGTGTAAGCACTCTGGTGGCAACTGATGTAAACAGCATTAAGTCTCATAAAATCTGAACTGAATTCTTAAAAAATAAAGTTTGTACCTGATCTTCCATCACGTTGGATATCCACATGGTACCATTCTCCGTCGTTGGCTTTCTTCTGTGTGGCTTTAACTTTAATTGTTCCTGACCCCATGTCTAGCAGCAAATATAAATTACCGTCCAGAAGCTCCACAGCAAAGAAGTCGACTTTGGTGTTCTTCTGACTGCTGGAATCTTTTCTCTTCCCATGAGTAAACAAAATAAGTCCGTTTGGTTCTGTAGTGAGAAAGTCAAATGAAATAGAGCCCACCCGTTTGGTGTCCCACTTGGGAAGACTGATGTATGCTTCAGGAGTCTCAAAAGAAATGGGGTCCAATGTGGCAACATTTTCACATTTAAATGCCACATCTCCTTGGATCTTCATCTTTGGGTCTCCAATCCTTGCCAAGCGTGAAAGCTCCAACCTGATGTCATTGTTTTTGTATACAATCTGTTGAAGAAAAGAAAAAAAAAAAAGAAAATTATATTAAGTGTACATCAGAACACAATATTGTATGGTACTTTCATGGCAGCGGATCAAGAAATGCATTACTGTTCCCCATTTAATGACAAATCAAGGGCAGTTAATTCTGTCATCATATAAATGATATCAATGCACTATTATTGTCAATGTCTAATAAGATAACATGAAAAGATCAGTAAATGCTTTTCATTTAGCTGACATAATTACAATTGCTCTGGTAATAACCTGTCAGAAGTCCACTGCATCACTTGTAACAGCAATGAGAGATCTATAACATTTACGTTATAGCATGTCTCAAGGTTTAAATGTACTACTTCTACAGTTACTTGTGTACGGTTATATTTGGCAAAAGTAATCCAATACAAAACAAAAGCTTGATTTAATAAGGGTGGTTTGACTGCAAACTGAAAGACATTTAAACTAACTTACAGATCCTATGTACTTTGGGAATGGACTCTCTTTTGGTCGTCTGAGGTCACAGGATTAATGCAATAAATTGCACTACTTAGGCAAGTATATGTCAAGTGGCTGATCCCCCACAGCTCTGGTAAAACTGCTGTTTCAATAGCCAGTTAATAGAGCTCACACTACCGCTCTCTGGAACTTGCTGATAGATGTTTTCACACATACAAGCAAACATACTGTACAGTAGAATCCAAAGGATCAAGAATAGAGATCAGGCAGGACTTCACAGCACTTGAATATTTTCCCGGAAAAAGAAAGCTACGAGAAGAGACAGATTCAGGAAAAAAAAAATTCACTTGTTTCTCATTGCCTCTGATGTGATCTACAGAGTACAAAATGTTTTTTTTAAATGTTCCCAAAAGTGCTAGGATCAATACAAGAGATCCATGGTATTATGACCAGCAGCTAAGTGGCCCTCAGTCAAAGAGCTCCAAAAGTGTTTTGAAACTGGGCCAGAATATCAATCAACCAGCCTGCATTTAATTTAGTTCCACTCAAGTGATCACCATAATAAGAAGGAGTAAATAAAGTATAAGTAGTATGTAGGTGAAAATCATGAGTGAAACAAAAAATGCAGTTCATTACAATTTAAATACATAATTCGTAATTTTGTGAACTATTTAAAAATAAGAACAATTCAAAGCAAACAACACATGTATCCAATATATAGATAGATAGATAGATAGACAGATAAGGTACTATATATAATAGATAGATAGATAGATAGATAGATAGATAG